>JBCNYG010104666.1:0-13195 GCA_039654305.1 Porochilus rendahli | reverse complement strand
TAGGTCAGTGGTTTATATTACGGGTTGACATATAGTGCACTATCGGTAGTTTAGTGGTTTATATGACAGGTTGATATATTGGGCACTATCGGTAGTTCAGTGGTTTATATGACAGGTTGATATATACTGCACAAAAAATGTGTTTCATCTAGAAAAGTGACTTGAGAAAGTGACCACACTGCCCAGTAACATATTCTTTCATACGGCTATTAGAACAGATGATGTCCAGTTTAGAAATGGTTAAAAGGGAATATTCCCATATTCTCTTTTTCTGAATGCGCTCAACTCTGTACAGTTGGAATTTTTAGTTGTAATCAATCCTAATTACATGTCATTTAAATTAAAACACATTTTGGAACTATTAGTGACTAATAACTAATACCCTAATAATTAACAACTATAAATTATTAATATTTATGTATAATATTGACCTGTGTTGATTTTAGAAAAAGCACAATTATAAAATCTTTGGTAAACTGGTGTTTCTTTTTATTAAACATGTATTTTGTAAAGTTATTCTGTCACCGTAATAGAATAGTTCAAAGAAAAAACTGAAAGTCGAACATTGTCTTGATATTCTTGTTTGTGTATGTGGACGTCTGACCACAGCAGTACATACATGTATGAATTCTTCTGTTACCACTGGTAATGTGACCATAATGTGATATTTTTCTATATATTAAAGCTTTTAACTGTAGCAAAGAAGAGTAGTCTATTTATTGTCATCAGCCCTGGGGCCAATACAGCATATGGTTGTCTAGTTTATCAACATAAAGATACAAAAGGAAGGAATTGGGCCTTGAGCAAAGTTATGTAGATGTTTTATTTTGAGTCTCTCTCTATTATTGAAACTGCATTCAGTAACCTGGAAGTTGAATCTCAGTCTTCTATGTTGTACTATACTTTAGAATGCAAAGAAAGAATACTGCAAATTAAAAATATATATTTTATCCCTAAATGCTTATGTTGCTAATGTTTAACTGATGTCCGTTGGGTCAAATAACCATATGAAATTGCTCTTTTCAGATTAAAACCCAACGTTGGGTTTGCCTTTGGGAATGCATTCATTACTTCACTAATCTCAGTAGCTTCATTCACTCATTTGTTCCTTTACCAGAAAACTTTATCTAATTATTATTATTATCTAATATTAATAATAATAATAGTAATACAGTAATCCCCCTCTATATCGCTTTTTACCTATCATTTCCCTGCTATGATACATTTTTTTAAAAACATAATCTATCTTTCTATCAGGGAAATTCTTAGTAAACCACACAAATCATCGCTCTACAAAGGTTTTTTTTTTTTTTTTTACAGCTTTTTACTTTGAAATACAGGTTATTTCCATGCAAAGTTATAGAGTTTATATATACATATATATTCATTCATTTTCTGAACCGCTAATTAGGGTTGCGGGGAGGCTTGCACTCATTTCAGCCAACTCTGGGCGGAAGCAGAGTACACCCTGGACAGCTCGCGAGGCCATCACAGGGCAGAAACACGCTGACGAAAATTGGCAAAAATCAGCAATGGTTCTTTTACATGCCTCTCACCACAGACAGTGAGAGACATGGCTGGCCTTTGATAACCCAGGTAGCTCCACTGGGGGGACAGCAGTGACAACCTGCTGATAGTGGGGCTTGAACCCCTGACCTTGGGATCAGCAATCCAGCAACTTAACCACCAGGCCACCACTGTCCATATATATATGGCGTTCCCAGACCTGCTGTGAGATGTAGTCCCTTCAGCGTGTTCTGGGTCGGCCCCGTGGTCTCTTCCCGGTTGGACATGCCGGAAACACCACACCAGGAAGGTGTTTGGGAGGCATTCTGTTCAGATACCCGAGCAGCGGTCTACCAGATGACAGAACTCACCCTATCTCTAAGAAAGAGACCTGCCACCCTGCGAAGGAAAGCCATTTCAGCTGCTTGTATTTGCGATCTATGGCCACCAAACCAGAACCCCTCAACACCTTGACTGCGCCTAGAAATTCTATCCATAGAACCAGTGACAAAGGGCAGCCTTGGCGGAGTCCTACCCCCACTGGAAACAAATTCGACATATTACCAATGCAGACCAAGCTCTGGCTCTGGCAATACAGAGACCGAACGGCACATAGCAACTGGTCCGGCATTCTATATTCCCGGAGCACACCCCACATGGTAGCCCGAGGGACAACGTTGCACTACTTCTCACAGTCTACAAAGCACATGTGGACTGATTGGACAAACTCCCTTGCCCCTCAAGGATCCTGCAAAGTGTGTAGAGCTGGTCAAGAGTGCTGCAGCCGGGACGAAAACCACATTGTTCCTCCTGAATCCAAGGTTCAACTATCCGGATCCTCCTCTCCAATACTCCTGAATAGACTTTCCTGGTTTTTTTCTTTGGGAGTGACGAGGAGGGACAGGATCAGAAATGAGCACATCAGAGGGACAGCTCAGGTTAGATGTTTTGGAGACAAAGTGAGAGAGACCAGACTGAGATGGTTCGGACATGTACAGAGGAGAGATAGCGAATAGCAAAGAGGAAGACCAAAGAGGAGATTTATGGATGTGGTGAAAGAGGACATGCAGGTGGTTGGTGTGAAAGAGGTAGATGCAGGAGACAGGGACAGATGGAAGATGATGATTTGCTGTGGTGACCCCTGAAGGGAGAAGCCGAAAGAAGAAAGATACAGATGGAGGTAAAGGAACTTAAAGGCCAAAGTAAGGAGTCATTCACAATAATTGAAACGGTAATTGGAAGTCTTAGTGCACAACTAAGAAAGTTGGAAAAGAGGGTAGACTGAAGAGCGAATAGTAACCACGGTGGAGACCACCACGGCCCGTGGAAAAGCCATCAGCTTCCTACTGCAGGGTGAAGCAGAGCTAGTGGAAAGATGCGAGGACCTTCAGAACCAGGAGAGAAGACAGAACTTAAGGCTATATCAGGTTCCGGAAGGAAGCGAAGGAAAAGACATGGTGGTTATCATTAAAAAGCTAATGCTAACTGTGCTGACTGATCTGCCGCTAACCGAAGATGACATCAGGATTGACCAGGCACATAGAGCATTTATGTCGAAACCGAAAGAAAGTATCCCCCCCCCCCCGCCCCATTGTAATTAAATTTTCGGACTACACAACGAAGAAACTGATCTTATGGCAGGCATGGAGACAGCGCACAGTGAAGTCTGGAGACAGGCAGATTTATTTTAATAATGACTACTTCCCCGAGCTGCAAAGGAAACGCACTCAGGTCAAACATGTCGGTAAACAGCTGAAACAGAAAAATATTAGGGGCAGAATGCTTGTACCAGGCCAGGCTGAAAAGGTGGGTAGGTTCCGAGAAAAAAACTTACCAGACACTGATGGATGCAGTGCCGGTGCTTCGGGATTTGAACATCCAAGTCCGAGTGGACGAGAGGGATAGAGTGGAGCGAGAGCTGACTAGACACAGGTGGGAGAGAAGGGCTGCTAATCGAGAGGGTTGGAAAGGCAGCATATGTACAAAGGAGGACTGCAAGTTTTTCTTCCCTTGAAATGACTCGGCATATTATGAAAAAAGTAAGGTCTCTCTTAGAAGTCAAAAGACTTGAGCTGGAGACTGAAATTGGGAGGTTAGAAAAGGAACACAAAATATCAAGAAAAGGAACTACATTTGAGTTACTTAAACAGGAGAAGAAAAAATTAGACGAGCTACTTACCTATAAAGTGGAAGAAATGCTTAGGTTTGTAAAAGGAAAGTATGATGAACAGGGAAACAAAGCAAGTAGGTTACTGGCTTTTCAGTTAAGGAAGGCTCAATCAAACCGTGTGATACCCAAAATTAAACATCCGGACACAAATAAAATTGCCTTCAAACCGACAGAGATCACAGAGGCGTTTGCAGCATACTATAAAAAATTATATGAAGGCCAAGAATTAATGGGGAAGAAGGAGAAAATAATAAAGTTCTTGAAATCGATCCAATTGAATAAATTATCACAACATGAGGCTAAGACGCTGTGTTCCCCCATAACAGAACAGGAAATAACAGATAGCATTAGTAAGTTAAAGAACAATAAATCCCCGGGGGTGGACGGATATTCTGGGGAATATTACAAATGTTTTGTTAATGAACTTACCCCAATTTTAAGTTAGCAAATAGAATACAAAGATATATTCAGAAATTTATTAAACCTGATCAAACAGGGTTCGTCTCGGGACGACAGGGTACCAATAATGTTAAACGAGCTCTAAATTTACAATTTATTGCTTCCAATAGAAAGACTCCATCAATGCTTCTTGGCTTAGATGCCTAGAAGGCATTTGATAGGTTGGACTGGACATTTCTGGAGCACACACTGGCTCATATGGGTTTTAACGAAACCTTTATAGGTTGGATAAGAGTTTTTTATATGAACACACAATCAAGAGTCAGAGTTAATGGCCGATGCTCCAAATTTTTCAATATGGGAAGGGGAACAAGGCAGCGCGACGCACCCTCACCAGTTTTATTTGCTCTCAGTGTTGAGCCCCTCACGGAACTGATCAGAAGCAATCCTCTCATACAGAGAATAAGGGATAAATGCGGGAATCAACACAAAATAACCTTGTATGCTGACGACATACTAATAATTATTGAAAATGCCATCCACTCGGTCCCAGCTCTCCTACAAAATCTTAGTGAGTACAGTGTAGTATCCGGATTTAAAGTTAACCACAGCAAGTCAGAAGCGATGATGGTGGTGGGTACGTGGCCAAGCCAGCTGGATGAGTTGGTGTCCTTCAGTAGCGCAACTAACAGCAGTGGTAGTCTGGATTAACAAGAAAGTGGAGACAGGATGGGTGAACATAGAACATAGGGTTCATTGACAGCTATGGCTCTATCCTTATTAGTGTTTTTGATCGGACAGTCTCAGAGGAAAGTGAAAATGTATGGGTGAAGCACACCTTAAAAATATGGTCGGCTGTTCAAAAGAAAATCAGAGGGACAGCAGCCCTTTCATGGGCTACGCGGATTGTGGCTAACCCAGACTTCCCCGTCTCAACAATGGAGAGCACGTTTAAGAGATGGGCAGACAGAGGCATTAGGATTATTGACCAATTGTTATGTGAGAGTGGTGTACAACCATTCTCATATCTCCAAGATAAATTCCTCCTACCCCAAAGGTGACGTGATAAGGTACTTTCGGATCAGGCACTACATTACAAACCATAAGGGCTGAAATATAATCAAAAATACTCAACAAATGTAGAAACTTACTTTATAAATTTAATTAAACATCAATTACCTAGCAAAAAGCATACTTCCCATATATACAGGAACCTGTTATTGGATACACCAGACAACAACTTTTATATTAAAGATAATTGGGAGCTGGAGTCCACCATTATAATTGAGGATGAAGAGTGGGAAACAATGTGCACAGGATGTCATAAGGGTATGAACAGGAACATGTGGAAGGTGTCTGATTGGAAGGTGAAAACAAGATTCTTTAGGACACCCTCCACAATCTCTAAATTTGTGGATATTCCAGATGCAAAGTACTGCTGGAGAAAATGTGAAGGGATTGGGAACCACTCGCACATATTTTGAGAGTGCCCATTAATGCTTCTGTTTTGGAAGGCGATAAAGAGCGAGATAGATAATATTTTGGGAATTGATGTTTTGTTCACTCTTAGAAAGTTTCTGTTCAACCTAACCCCAGAAGACAGTTACACCAGAAACCAAAAGCACCTGTTACACATATTAGTAATGACAGCTACGAAAATGGTGACAATAAAATGGATGAACCTACAACCACCTACGGTGGCACAATGGAAGCAGTAATTGCTGAAAGTTTATGGAAGGGATGCTTTAACGGCCATACCACAATTGAGGTCTGATGTCTTTATAAAAAGTTGGGTACCTATAACAAGATGCCTGTTTAAAGGAGGGGAATCCTACACTATAATGTAATGTCCTAATTGTCCACCTATCTCATCTCTAATTAATTTCATTATTATGATTACTTTAAGGGGCAGTGATGGCCTGGTGGATAAGGTGCTGAATTACTGATCTCAAGGTCGGCGGTTCAAGCCCCACTATCGTCGGGTTGTCACTGCTGTCCCCCAGTGCAGCTAACTGGGTTATCAAAGGCTGGCCATGTCTCTCACCGTCTATGGTGGGAGGCATGTAAAAGAACCATTGCTGATTTTCATCAAGAGTAGGCTGAATAGCCGTCAGCGTGTCTCTGCCCTGCGATGGCCTAGCGAGCTGTCCAGGGTGTACTCTGCCCTCGCCAAGAGTCGGCTGAGATGGGCGCCAGCCTCCCCTCGACCCTAATTAGGATTAAGCGGTTCAGAAAATTAATGAATGATTGAATGAATGATTATTTTAATATTTGTTTTAATTACTGTTATTTTAATTTTTTTATTGAAAAAATCGGTCCCCACTTGTATTGTCATACATTTGTAATGATGTTACCAAGAAAGAGATAACAATGTTTTCATCTGTTCAATAAAAATACTGTTCTAAAAAAAAAAGAATAATAAATAAGTTTCATGAGGTAAAACATCAAATAATTGCCATTCTATTGTTTAGATTGTAATTAGGTAAAAAAATGTTTTTTTACAAATAATAGTTTTTTTGTGGTAATTTAAATTTCCTTTTTTAATTTAATCATGCTACATGCATGGTGCCATGTGGATTCTGTGGATTTTGCAGGCTGGCAGAAAGTATCAGAATAATTTCACAGATGGAAAAAAGTCAAGTGAAACCCACAACTGTGTGTTTCTCAGTTCTCAGTGCTAACTCTTTCAACTTTGTTGTTCCTGCTGCAACATAGAAGATTCATTAACACAAATGCCTCACATGTGAAGCTCCTAAACATTCATCTTTCACAGATTCACCCCACATTCATGGTCCTGGTTTTCAATTAAGTTAAATAGAAGTAACCTTTTATAAACATTCATGAAAGCTTCTCCTATTGTGTCACACAGATGAAAAAAGAACAGTGTATGGTGCATTTCACTTTATTGCTGAAAAAAGAAATAGGCATTAGAAATCTAGCATATTGCTTATGACCAGGTATACTACATTTATGGGGTACAACTTTATCTAAGAGATAAACATTTTCATCTTATTCATACAACTAAATTATTGAGAGTAAGGTCCTTGCTTTAGGGCTCAACAGTAGCAGCTGGATGGTACTGGGACTTGAGCCCCCCAACCACCTGATCAGGAACCCAGGCCACGACTAAAGCCACGACTGCTTAAGCTGTACTAGAAGAGCTAGACTTCTCAAACTCAACAACTCGTTGTCAAACCAGGAAAAAAACAACAACAACAGATATCTGATTCCAAACATGATACATATTACAAAGTAGTTACTAAAGACTGTGGACTATGTAGTATTAAATTATGAAACTATATGGTTAACAGTTGTTTTTATTTATTTAGTTAGTTTTATTGTCATTTCTGTGTTTTCGGTGGGTCATAAATCATGGCTTAGTGACACAATGATTCAACAATTTTTTAAAGAACACAGTTCAAGGTTTCATTGAGTTAATTAACATTGAACATAGCCTAAGTTACCCTAAACCACAATTACAAGCCTCATTTATCCTGCAGGTGCCATTATAGTAATGTTTTGATTAAATGAGCTGTGATGGCCTGGCGAGCTGTCCAGGTTGTACTCTGCCCTCGCCCAGAGATGGCTGAGTGTTTGTCAGCTTCAGGCTGGGCAGCTTCCTGGTCAATTTCTTTTTGTGTGTTTTACTGTGTGTTTTCAGGAAGGCCTGAAACCAGAGAAAGATAGAGAACCCAATGTATATTCAAGCAAAGAACTGTGTGCGTGCTTCAAGTGTGCGTTTATGTTGCCATTTGTGTGTCTCTGTGTGAGACTGCCAAAAAAGTTCAGTAGTTCAGTGTGAAAGTAAATAATTGCCAGAATTATCTAGACTGTTCATTTCTTCTCAGTTTCCGAACTCCTGAATGTGTTATATGTTCTATTTCCAAGCTATTAATATCTTCACACAGTTATGCATATCATGGTGTGTATAAGCAGATTCATTAGGGTTTTTGTTAAGTGTATGGGTTGCAAGGAAAAAAATAGAAAAATGTTTAACAGCTGCATGTTTGTTATCGCTGGCATTAGATGAACTGTGTAGAGGAAACATGCTCAAAAAAAAAAAAAAAAAAGGTCTCACTGCAGCCTACTAAAGTTTGCTGCCACACTTGGCATTCTAGCCATCTGTCCATCTCAAAAAACAAAAAAATTAACAACAAAAAAAGCCCTTAATAGTCCACTCCACCCCCTCCACAAAACTTAAATGTGGAGTGTCAAAGCCACCACCCCTCACCATTGCACCATTACCTCAATTAATTCTGACCAGTTTACCAGTCTTTGCCAATGAAAAGCATCCCCACAGCAAAATATTGCCATCACCATGCTTTACTGTGGGGATGGCGTTCTTGGGGTGATGAGAGGTGTTACGGTTGTGAATATTTCTGTAAACCACTGTAGGACTTTGTTTAATTAGGTTTTTTTTGGTGTTCTTGTTGTTTTATTTTTTTTTATAAAAAATAAATAAATGCAGATCTTAGTAAAACTGACTCTATGGTGCCTACAAAGGTATTAAGAAGAAGATCTTGAATTGCTGTTGCTTTGTCTGAGCTGCTTTGCTATGCTATTATTTAATAATATTTGTGAGATAATTACTTATGGCATCTGTCATCAAGCAGTTTAAAGAATATCAATATGGAGGTGGAGCTTCCATGGTTTAGACTTCGTGTCACTGTAATAAGATATACTATTATTGATTATCTTATTACAGTTATTATAGCATGATCCGATTGGTCCACTATTTGAGTATTTAAAAAAAGAATAATAATAATAAAACATTATTCAGAGTGGGAAATCCTTGAAACCAAAATAATAAACTTGTCACTTGTTTCATTGTCACATTTTAAAAATGAAAACACAAACTATAAAAAAAATTAGTTTGCGTTTCTTGTTTTGTTGCACAACATATATTAAAATAAATGTAATGAATTTAAAAACATGCCATTGCAAAGCTCGGCTTTCTCATGTTTCCATGTAGTGTATATTAAAAAGGCTTACTTTCCTTAGGCTGCCATGGTTAAAATACCATGCCTGTAATCAGAGAGACACACACGGGAGAAGCGAGAGCAGATCAAAACAGACAGACATGACTTAAATCCTACGGCGGGACATCACAGTACACCCCACCTTAGGACCGGTTCCTGACAATCCAAGTGTTTCGGGATGCTGTCTGTAGAAGTCTTCCACTAGAGTGTGGTCGCCAGTTGAGCTTGCGGGTATCCATGTGCGATCCTCAAGACCGTAGCCCTCCCAGTCGGCCAAGAACTGTCTCCCCCGTCCCATCTTGATCTATCTCTTTCAACCCTCTTCTGCTTGCATCTTTTCTTGGACACTATGGACTTATGCGGCCTGCCCTCCTTTGATGCTACCTCCTCATGGTTGGAAGAAGAGCTTGACTTGTAGTGGCAGGATGCGGTGTGAGGCTTGGCATCCAGAGAACCCGACTCCATTTCAAGGCTTGGCCTTACCCTCCAGGGATCCGTGAACAGAAAGGGGTGACGCAAGACAAGACGATCTACAGGCAGGGTCCCAGCTCTTAATCACCCCCATCTCCCAGATAATGTAAGGGTTGTGAGCCCTCAGCCAAGAAAACCCTAGTATGAGGGGGTGATGAGTACAATATATGAGGTGGAATGAGATGGATTCAGTGTGAAGAGCGGCTTCTCCTTGATCCCCAACCTTCTGGCTAAAGAATAATCCATCAGGTCCTCATCTGCCCCCGAATCGATGAATGCCTGGATGGAAATAGCTTTGCCCTTGCTTAGCAGAAAATCAGCAGTGCACTCCGTAAGCCCAGTGAACCAGATCTCTTGGCCGGACAAGAATCTGCACGATGGCTGGCTTGCCCACAGTAATAGCATGCTCCAACTCTCTGGCAGCGCTGGCGCTCCTCAAGACAGTTAGGTCCAGAGATCCCTCTCCCCATATTTTATTAATTTTTTTTTTTACTAAATTAGATAATTGATATAATTCCTACTGCTGAAGGTACCTGCATGGGTGTAAAAGTGTTTTTTATCAAAACATATATGATAAGCTGTGCAACATGGTGGCATAGTAGTTAATAAGTGTGCCCGTGTTCAGTGGGATCAGCCCCATGTTCCCCAGACCCAATGTTCCCCAGTCCCTATGTTCCTTATCCTCTATGTTCCCCAGTACCTATGTTCTCTGAATGCATATTTCATTGTATTGTGTATTTTATAGAAGTAAGCTACAACAATTGTGTCCATATTGTAAAAGAAATTCGATAAAACAAAATCAAACATACTCATCAAAGTAACGATTTATGTAATATTATGGTTAGGGTTCCTGGTGAACTGTTTGGCAAGGTCATTTCTGTGTGGAGTTTGCATGTTTTCCCATTGTTTAAGTAGGTTTCCACCCACAGGAAAGTGACAAAGAACTTGCAGATTTGGCTAATTGGCTGTAACATTTTTTTTTTTGATACTCTTCCATTAAAGAAAGAAAAACCCACAATGGCCAATGAAATAAACTGAAACTGACAAAATAAAAATAAAAAAAACCCTAAAAGTCAGCTTAATGAAAATCAGACATTGCTTTGAACTGGCATTCAACAAAATCATTTTAAAAAGAAAACTAATGAAACTTGTCCAGACAAAAATTGATGGTACCCCTAAAAAAGAATGAAAATAATTTGACCAAAAAGGCATATTAAACTAAGGCGTGTCCTGTAATTAGCATCACAGGTGTCTTCAAACTTGTAATCAGTCAGTCTGCCTATTTAACGGGTAAGTGCATTGTTTGGTATCATGGTGTTTACCGCACTAAACCTGGACAGCAGGAAACTAAGGAGAGAGTTGTCTCATGGGATTAGCAAGATTATAGACAAACATGTGAAAGATAAAGGCTATAAGACCATCTCCAAGCAGCTTGATATTCTTGTGACTACAGTTGCACAAAGATCAACGGGACTGTAGACAACCTTCCTGGACGTTGCTGCAAGATGAAAATTGATGACAAATTGAGGAGATAGATAATATGAACCAAAGAGCTTAGAACAACTTCCAAAGAGATTAGAGGTGAATTCCAAGGCTGTTTGAGCCAAGGTGGACTTAATGGAAGACAAATTTTTGAAAGCAAATCATAAAAAAGTGAGACTGGGATTTCATTCATTTATTTATTCATTTTCTGAACCGCTTATTCCTGATTAGGGTTGCAGGGAGGCTGGTGCCCAACTCAGCCAACACTGGGCGAGGGCAGAGTACACCCTGGACAGCTCGCAAGGCCATCACAGGGCAGAAACACACTGACGGCTATGCAGCCCACTCTTGGCGAAAATCAGCAATGGTTCTTTTACATGCCTCTTACCATGTGAGTGACATGACAGTGAGAGACATGGCCGGCCTTTAATAACCCAGTTAGCTGCAATGGGGGGACAGCAGTGACAATACGCCGATAGTGGGGCTTGAACCCCAACCTTGGGATCAGTAATCCAGCACCTCAACCAGCAGGCCACCAATGCCCGAGACTGAAATTTGCAACTGTGAATACTATTGGACAGATGAGACAAAACAGGAGATTTTTGGTAAGTCAAAACAGTTGTATGTTTAGGGACACAAAAACGAAGCATACAAAGAAAACAACACTGTACCAGCTGTGAAACATTGAGGATGCTTAGTTATGGTCTGGGGCTGCTTTGCTGCTTCTAGCACAGGATGTTGTGAATCTGTGCAGGGTACAATGAAATTTATCAGGGTATTCTTGAGGGAGATTTACTGCTCAGTGTTCGAATGCTTGATCTCAGTCGCAAGTCATGAGTCCTTCAACAGGATAATGACCCTAAACACACAGCTAAAAATACCCAGGAATGGCAAAGAACCAATCATTGAAATATTTTGAAGCGGCCTTCTATGAGCCCTGATTAAATCCTATCGAACATCTCATCTTTGGAAAGAGCTGAAACATGCAGTCTGGAAAGGCACCCTTCAAACCAGAGACATCTGGAGCAGTTTGCTCATCAGGTGTGGTCCAAAATACCTGTTAACAGGTGCAGACATCTCATTGAAAGTTACAGAAATGGCTTGATTGAGTAATTCCATAAAAAGAATCATTAAAAATTTCAGGGCAAAAACACACTAACGACTATGCAGCCTACTCTTGATGAAAATCAGCAATGGCTCTTTTACATGCCTCTCACCATAGACAGTAAGAGACATGGACTGCATTTGATAATCCAGTTAGCATTGCACTGGGGGATTTTAGAAACAACTGACCTTTAACTCGAGTAAATTGAAAAATATCACTAAGAAGTGTTTATTCTGAATAAAATCACATGTGCCACATGTATTGGCCCCCCTAATAATTCCTATACAATAAATGTAATCAAAGCATTTTTCATTTCTCCTATAGTTTTAAAAATTTGATCAGATTATCTAGGAGGATGGGGAGGATGGTGCTAATCTCAGCCTACACTAGGCAAAGAGCTTGCCAGACCATCTCAAGGCCGACACACATACAACTATTCACACTCACATCTAGGGGCAATTGGGAACAGCCACTTAGCTTAAAGTTTACATCTTTAAACTGTGGAAGGAAACAGGGATCTAGTGACTTAAAATAGAATATATATAAGGATGAAACTTAAAGTAAAAAAAAAATTACATCCTCTAAAAAGCCCAAACAACAAATCTGGTAGCATTAACTTGCACAAAAAAGCAGTCTGCAGATTAAAAAAAATATATATTACTATACAATAATGGTTATGCACAAATCTTTGTCCATGACTATGTACACTCCAATGCACTTCACTAAAACCTTTTAAACTTTTTATGGCAAATATTCATGATTTTATTTAAAAAAAAAAAGTCACCACACATTCAACCTGTGCATTGTATCCATTGTATCGGTCACAGAATTATATTCTAGGACTCCGAGACTCACTTTTGTTCTAGAATTACCCATAAAAGGTGCATTAAACCCTCTGTATCTAGAGGACCAGCATAGCTTTTATGTTGTAACCACCTTTTAAGAGTAAACGCCAAGAACCCCCCACCCCCACTCCCCCACCCCCACGTACACACACACACCAACACACACACACACGCGCACACACACACACACACACACACACACACACACACACACACACACACACACACCAACATGCAA
>JBCNYG010104407.1:0-13267 GCA_039654305.1 Porochilus rendahli | reverse complement strand
TAAATATATATACATATATACACACAGTTGGCCAAAAATGTATTTAGTCAGTCACCAATCATGCAAGTTCTCCCAATTAAAAGATGAGAGAGTCTCCGATTTTCACTTCAGCCATGAGAGATAGAATGGGGGGAAAATCCAGGAAATCACATTGTAGGATTTTTAATCAATTAATTGTAAATTTCTCTGTAAAATAAGTATTTAATCACCTACAAACAAGGAAGATTTCTGGCTCTCACAGATCTGTAACTTCTTCTTAAAGAGGCTCCTCTGTCCTCCACTCGTTATCTGTATTAAAGGAACCTGTTTGAACTCGTTATCAGTATAAAAGACACCTGTCAACAACCTCAAACTGTCAGACTCCAATTTCCACTATGGCCAAGACCAAAGAGCTGTCAAAGGACACCAGAAACTAAACTGTAGACACCAAGATCTCACCCTGTGGGGTCAAAATGATCACGAGAACGGTGAAATCCCAAAAATCCCAGAACCACACGGGGGACACAGTGAACGACCTGCAGAGAGCTGGGACCAAAGTAACAAAGGCTCCCATCATTAACACACCCCGCCGCCAGGGACTCAAATCTTGCAGTGCCAGACGTGTCCCCCCCCAGTACATGTCCAGGCCCGGTTGAAGTTTGCTAGAGAGCATTTGGATGATCCAGAAGAGGATTGGGAAAATGTCATATGGTCAGATGAAACCAAAAAAAAATAAAAAATAAAAGTGATCCTGATCCTCCTGAACCTTCTGCTCTGTGAGTCCTGTGGTTCGTCCTGGTGTGCTGATGCAGGCTGGTGGTCTCGTCTTGGTGGCGCCTCGCTCCTGCTGATAAAGATCCATATGGGCTTAGATCTGCACTCAGTGACTGTGGAGATGACTTTTCACTGCTGGTGATATAAACTCTCTTGCTGCAGTTATCTAGGGCTTATAGTTGTGGTAGAACCAACTGGACTACATGTTGGACTGTAATTAAATTTTCTTATGTGGTTTGTATTTTATGGTTTCAAACAAATGAGGATGGGTTTCCCTCCTGAGTCTGCTTCCTCTCAAGGTTTCTTCCTCGTGTCAACTGAGGGTTTTTTTCCTTCCACTGTCGCCGCGGGCTTCTTATTAGGGATGTGTAGGGGGTTGTAGAGAAAAAGAGATTTTAGATTCCTCCCCAATTTACTTTTTTACTTTGTAAAGTTGCATTGTGAAAACGTCAATTGTAAAAAGCGCCATACAAATAAAACTGAATTAAACTGAACTGAGCATATGGGGCAGCCGTAGCTTAATGGTTAGAGAAGCAGCTTTGGGACCAAACGGTTAGGAATGGCAGGTGCATCCACACAAGGCTACTGAAGTGAGTATAAGTTTTTTTCTTGCTGTTTATTGTGAAAGAGTATAAAATACCCTTTTATTCTGAACTGCGGGAGCAATGTATTTTTATATAGTGTTCATCTGAGTTCTGCTTCTGTAGCCTTCAGTACAATGTATTTCTTCCACTGTCTTTTAAATCCACTTGAGGTCGGGGTCATCAGGGACACCTTTGTCCGGTGTGGGGGCCACACAGCCACAGGGGCCATGAAGAGAAACCTTGGTGCTGATGAAAAAAAAAAAAACATTACACACATAAACTTAAAGCTCATATAAATAAATCGCAAATTAAATCGAGTTTAAAGCGCACTCACCCGGATAATGTTCAGGACAAGAGTGGGAACACAGGACAGAAATATTTCGATAAAAAATAAACTTCAAATAAAATAACGCATAATCTCAAACCTAGAGCAATAATCACACAACACTACAGCATTTCCTGTACCGAATATAAATAAAATAATTAAATGATCTCAATCACTACAGTATTACTTGTACCGAATATTAATTAAATAATCACATTTAAAACATACATAAAGCTACATTACTGATTTAATCCCATTTAAATCCCAGAACTATAAATCTTATCCTGAACTCTCAGGGTTTCCTGATATACTGATATTCATTCAGTTATGCAGTGAATTACAACAACAACATTATAATTTATCTCTGGGACTAACACAGGTTTTCCTCCAGACTGGTTCTGGTTGTCGAACCTTAAACTCTAAACAAGTACCATTCACTTTGTAAACACATCAGCTAATGCTACCACTAGCTAACTAGCTCTGTTAGCATCCTGCACCTATTATTGATAAAAAATAAAAAAGAGAAACACGCAGCAGCTTCTACCGTGCACTGTAAACATTATATTTCATTTTAAATGTTATATACTGTGAGTTAAAATTGGAAACTGTCAAGAAAACAAATATTTACTTACTGATAAAACTTCAGACTTCACACTGCCGGTGAAGGCACTGTTAGCTCTGTGGTCCAAACACCTGCTGTCAAGCACTCCAGTCCAGGCATGTCAATAAAAGCCAGACACGCCCCCAAAATATGCCAACACATGTGTCTAATATCTTATTACCCATGGGACAATTAGAAGAAAAAAACACATAGAAGACGGATATAACTTAATTAATCAAAATGATTTGTAGAAAAGAAATCTGTTGACTCTGTATTTTTGGTGAGCAACTGCAATTTTTTAAAATGGAAGTCTATGGAACCAGAAGTCTTCGGAAGCCAGGCCCTAGCAGATCCCGGTGGTATTGCATGAGTGAATTTAAATGAGTGAGTGAATGTGTGAGTGAGTAAATGAGTGAGTAATGAGTAAGTGAATGAGTGAGTACTGAGTGAATGTGTGAGTGAGTAAATGAGTGAGTGAATGTGTGAGTAATGAGTGAGTAATGAGTGAATGTGTGAGTGAATGAGTGGGTGACAGAGTGTGTGAGTAATGAGTGAATGAGTGTGTGAGTGAGTATACGAGTGAGTAATGAGTGAGTGAATGAGTGAGTACATGAATGAGTAAATGTGTGAGTAATGAGTGAGTAAATGAGTGAATGAGTGAGTGAATGACTGAGTATATGAGTGAGTAAATGTGTGAGTAATGAGTGAATCGGTGAGTACATGAATGAGTAAATGTGTGAGTAATGAGTGAATAACGAGTGAGTAAATGAGTGAGTAATGAGTGAATGAGTGAGTAAATGAGTAAGTAATGAGTGAATGAGTGAGTAAATGAGTAAGTAATGAGTGAATGAGTGAGTAAATGAGTGAGTAAATGAGTGAGTAAATGAGTGAGTAAATGAGTGAGTAATGAGTGAGTAAATGAGTAAGTAATGAGTGAGTAAATGAGTGAGTAAATGAGTGAGTAAATGAGTAAATGAGTGAATGAGTGAGTAAATGAGCGAGTAAATGAGTGAGTAAATGAGTGAGTAATGAGTGAATGAGTGAGTAATGAATGAGTGAGTGAGTGACAGAGTGTGTGAGTGAGTGAGTATATGAGTGAGAGTCTAAGCAAGAGAGTGAGTAAATAAGTGAGTAGTGAGTGAATGAGTGGTTGAGTAAATAAATGAGTGAGTTAATTAATGAATGTGTGAGTAAGAAAATGAATGTGTGAGTGATTGTGTGAGAGCAATTGAGTAAATAAGTCAGTAAGTGAGTGAGTGAGTGAAAGAGTGAGTGAATGATTAAGTGATCGAATAAGTGTGTTATAGTGAGAGTAAGTGAATAAGTGAGTGTGTGATCAAGTGCGTGAGTAAATGAGTGAGTGAGTGAAAGAGTAAATGAGTGGGAGAAAGAATGAATGAGTAAATGAATGGATGAGTGAGTGAGGGAGAGAGTGAGTAAGTTAGTGCATATATGCATTAAGAGTATTTGCCCAACCAGAGATTTACGAGTTCACCCTTTTAGAGTTAACTGCCTGAGTTCATTGGAAGTGAGAGGGGGACGGCACACGCTCGAATCAGTAACACCATCATGGGATATTAAATAAAAGCAGTCAGCTGGTGATCGTTGCCCTTTCTGTTTGTTAGCTGGTGTGTGATGCAGACTTGACAATAAGTAAATTAAGGAGATAAACAGTTCTGCAAATAGAATTAAATTAAACAAGCGTGACTGCTTGGAATCTGAAACTACAGATCTCATGATTAACCCTAATTAATTTAAATTAATATTTACAAATAATTACAGTGACGTTGATGAAAAACAGGATTAACTATCAGAGTTGAGTGCCAGCAGTTCAGCCTTGACATTTATACACCCCAGTACATCTCCATGAAAACATCGACATTTAATTATTTTTAATGACGTTCTCTGGATGTGTTCATGCAGAATTTGTTTTTGCCTGATAAAAGTATTCTGTTTAATTACAGCGCCTTCAGAAACCGTACAGTCTTGTGTACATTTTTAACATATGTAGTGATGTGTACAGAGTGAATGAGGAGGAGCTTTTTCCCCGCAGGCCGTTCGGGCCCTCAACCAGACCACCTACTACCTGGACTTTGCAGACCTTCCCTAAACATGAACATTACATTCTACCTCAGCTGATTGTTGCACACACAACTTGCACTCTCTGTACACCCTGCACTACACTGCACACACAACAACCCCACACTCACTGGACATCTTTGTGTTTACACCGTACTGCACCCACACTTTACACACCGTATTATTTATCATCACTTCATTTACATTTGATTTTTAACTCTTGGTGTTTTTTATAATAGTTATTGATAAGTAAAATATATTGATATTGATAGTTTTTATTCTTCTTCAAATATAGGACAGTCATAATAGGCAGCTCACTACGTATTGTACTGTGTCTGATTTTGTATGTGACAAATAAATTAATAAACAAATTAATTTGAATTTGAATATTAGCAGTACATCGGACACTAATTAGCCTAACTCATTTTCCAAACCGCTTAATCCGACTAGGGCCATGTGGAGGCTGGAGCCTATCGCAGCTGACACTGGGCACAGGAAGGGTACACCCTGAACAGCTAGCCAGACCACTGCAGGGCCAGTACAAACACAACCATTTACAGTTCACTCACGCCTAAAACCCACGCAAGCACGGGGAGAACATACAATCGCCCTCGTCAAGCCCGGGATGCAAACCCAGAACCTGTTGTTGTGAGGCAGATGTGCTAAACACTACACCACCGTGCTGCTTCCAACTGACTATTTAAAAAAAAAGACAATGTAAAATGTTTAGTTACTACCCTCCTCATAAACAGTCTGAGTCGATTTCTTCATGGAAATGTTCGTGCACAAAATGGCCGGTCATGTAGTAAAAAAAACCCAGGACTGTCATGCTGTTAGCCGAATGTGCTAATCAGTATGCCACTGTGCCTCCGGCGCTAATTGTCTTATATTTAATTAACTTAGTAATCACTGTGGCACATTTGGGTCAGTCAAGATCCTTAAAACGTAGCCTCGTAAGAATCCGAAATAATGGGAACAGGAAAACATGGCATTCGCATTCCTTTTTTCAATTTCAAAATAAAACAGGATTAAAAACACAACATGGCCAGTGCTGTGGAGAAAGGCTTATCTATGTCAGCATATTCGGATACAATTCCAGCATCCAGGGAAATTATTATAATTGGCAAACAAGCATCCTCAAACGTTGCCAAGGACAATGATTTGTGTTTGAGGCCTGAGCGCTTTGAGATGAAGTCAGTGTGTATTTAGGGATTTGTAAATCTTTATTTGAGGAAATAATATTCATATGAATTAAAGGTAATTAAGTCCGGTAGTCTTCAACTGTGAATCATTGGATTTTTTTAAATGTACATTTTCCTTTTTTAACATCTACCTTTTCTCATCGTTCGTCATTTCCACATGAAGAAAAATAAAGCAAATTATTGATATTTTCTTTTAAAAAAAGAAACAGAATGTTACACAGATGCCCTTGCCATACCCTGAAGTCAGATAAGGGCTATAATCATTTGAAAATTAATAAAATGTTCATTTATTTCCTATTGTATTCGATCACGATTCAATGTAACAATCCTTAAAAAATCCTTTATTGATCAGACACAATGACTTCTCCTAACTTGAACTCTATCCAGATCCCTCTGATTGTACATCACTGTTCTATCTATCAAGGTTGGTATTCACGGTTGTTGTACTTCAGAAGATATGTTCTGGACAAACATTATGACGGAATGGTGGAAGGACGGGACAGGGTAACACTAAATGCCCCAGCCAACTTTCAGCTGAGATGGGCGCCAGCCGGCTGAGATGGGCGCCAGCCACCCCGCAACCCTGATTAACGACCATCTACTGAACTTAAAACCGATGTAATTCCTGAACCTTTTATCTTAACATTAACATAACTTAACATTAAGTCAAAATGATTCATTTATTATTTCATCCTATTAGGATCTCAGTTGACGCTGAGAGAAGGTGGGGTACGCCCATAACAGCTCACCAGTCCATCACAGGGCAACACATGCAACCATTTACAATCACGCTCACACTTAGAGGCATTTTGGAACAGTCTATAAGTCTAATGTGTATGTCTTTGGGCTGTGGGAGGAAGCCAGAGTATCCACAGGAAAACCACGAAAGAATTAGGACAACATGTGAACTGTATAACTGTATAACACAATACGGTCTTGCCAGAAATATTGTTATCTCCAGCAGCATAAAAATTCTGTTTCTGGTTGCAGACTCTGAGCCTGTGGTGGTATGTGTATGGCCATAGAAACTACAAAAATTCAGGTTAATGAGTCACCCTGCTATTTAAAGTGGGGACCTTTTTTTGTACTGTGCTAAAATAGAAACAACAAAAATGGGATTAAAGACGCAGGAGGACAGAGAATGAAGTTAGAACTAGAAGCAATGCATGGTTAGAACTAGGGATATGACAACACGTTACGAGTGCATACAACATTGAAGTCTATTAAATATTAAATATACAAAATTTTAACACTCCCTCGTAACTGTCAAACTAAGCCTAACAAAAATAATCATGAACACTATAATATCACTGAGCTCTGCATAGAACTGGAGTGCAAATTTGCTAATAAATCCACCAACGATATTAAAGCCATGAACTGCCGTGTTTGCCCTCCCTACTCATGTACTTAGAAACAAAAACAAGCTGTCAAGATGCCAATATAAGGTGGCTCGGAAGAGGGCAGGGAGCCAATGGGGCAGAACTGGCATGAAAGGGCATCGGGTTTAATATTCAAAGACCCCGGCCAGTAGGTGATGGAAAACTTGAACCGGCCAAAAGACAGGGCCCATCTGGCATGGCGGATTTGAGACGCTTGGCTGATTGAATATATAATATATTAATATATATAAAGACTCAGCTGGAAGAAAGAGCCCAGAGAACCAAGGTGTTGTTGAATCAGTGGAACTTTCTGTTCGGGAGCAATGATCAGAGTTTCAGTCTTATTACAGTTTAACTGAAGGCAGTTTTTAGCCAGCCAGGCCTTGATGCATGAAAAACAATTTAATAAGTTGGCTACCTTATATAACTCTGAATCATTAAAAGAGCAGTACAATTGAATGTCATCAGCATAGAAATGGTAAGACACATTTTTAAAGCTGCTGATAATTTCACCAAGAGGGCTGATGTATAAAAGGAATAAAATTGGACCTAGGACTGAGCCCTGAGGAACACCATGTAACAGGGAAGTGACTTCAGACATTATATTATTTACAAACATAGAAAGGGTTCTGTTGCTCAGATATGACCAAAATCACTTAAGAACAGTACCGGAAATTCTTATTTCATTTTGCAGTTGATGTAGCAGAATTTTGTGGTCACCTGTATCAAAAGCCGATGACAAACCAGCTTATAAAACCAATACACTGTACTAACCAGAGTCTGCAGACATCAATATATCATTAGAGATCTTAAACAAGGCAGTCTCAGTGGAGTGCATCCCGCGAAACCAAGACTGAAACGTATTCAGAATATTATTAATTTCCAGGAATGTAGTCAGCTGCCCTGCCCTACCTTTTCCACAACCTTAGCCATAAAAAGCAATTTTGATATTGGCCTATAATTGCTTGGCTTAGATGGGTCTAAATTGGGCTTTTTCAGAATATGACTCAAAGCTGCTCGTTTGAAAAGGCTTGGGACTGACCCGGTTGAAAGACAGATGTTTATCAGTTTAACAAAATGTGGACCAAGAGCATCAAACACCTTTAAAAACAGTGATGTGGGTACAACATCTAGTGGGCAGGAAGAGGGCTTAATCTTAATTAGTAACCCCGTAACATCCTCCAAAGTCACAGAAGAAAATGAGGACCAAGAGCACAAAAACCAACACTAGGGTTGTAATCAATATTTGGTTTAACACTTGCCCTGATGTCATCAACCTTTTTTACAAAATAGTTTAAAAGTCTGGTACAGTCATCTGATGTATACACAGGCGCCAGCGGAGCTGAAGGTAATACAATGTTATGAACGGTATCAAACAGGACTTTTGCATTTCTCTTATTCATACTCAAGATTTGAAAAATACACAGATCTGGCCTGTTTAATCATTTCATTAAGTGACGAGATCAGCTGCTTTAAATGCAGTCTGTGGACTTCAAGTTTAGTGAATTTCCACAAACGCTCAACCTTACGACAAGTTCTTGTAAAGGACAAAGAAAATGTCCTCATTCATCCAAGGGCAAGGGATTTAAGGAGAAGATATCTTGAGGTTATAATACAATATCTCATTTAAGTGAGTACCAACTTGGTCCTCAATCCTGGCTAGGATACCCTCCAGAGAATCAAAACAAGCTGAGAGCTGCTGTATGTCCTGCTCATGTCAACCGAGGAGGACTCCCCCTGTTGCCTCATGCCATGGAAGACTTGGCTGATGTCGAGGTGGACAAGCTGAGTAGGACCCTAATAGAAACAGGTAAAATATGAAGAACAACTAGAACAAAAAAAAAACTTTCTAAAGGATTTAAAATTTTCAAGCACCACTGTATAAATGCATTAGGAACTTCTGAGCTTCGAGGCAACATCTGGACCTGGGCGGGTCATGTTCTAATAAGAAACACTCCTTTTTTTGTTATTTTTTATTTTCATCTTCTTTTCTTCTTCTTCTTTTTCCTCTTCAGTTAAAGTATGGGATAACTTACAGTAAGCTGCTTCTAAGTCTATAAAATGCATACTGAGTAATCAGTACTTACATATTAATTCCATACAAACCTACAGTCAGCTCTGAATTAAGAGCAACTTCTGTTTGAAAGCTATCCCAACACCTCCTGGTCTCTGGTTCAATAAGGAAACAAAAAAAAAAGGTTTCAACAACACGCAGACATAAAGTTAGGACAGAACAAACCTAAACAATAATAACAAACAAAACAAACAGGAAGCAAAACAAACAAAATGAGAAAAAAATCCAAACAGAAACTCCCCACCTTCCCACCCCACACTAGTGTCTTCCCAAATGGGATTTGTGCAAAAAACCTTAGCACTTTGCCCCAGAGTGCTCTATGGTAGAAAAAATGAGAAAGAAAGAGCAAACTAACTAAAAGTGTGCTTTCCAACAAAAATTCACATAAGCACAGTTACACAAAACTATCAAAAAGTGTAAAAAAAAAAAATTAAAATACAACAGGGTGTATTATACAAAGTGCAATTACTAGATAGTGAATCTCAAACAGAAAAAGACTAATAAGCTACTATATAAATAAATAAATAATAAAAGGAAAAGAAACAGAAAGCAGAAAGCAAGGCAGAACAAGAATATTTTCAACACAAAACCCTCTGCATAACCATTATTTTACTGTAGGGTCATTGAACCCATGTGAGGTCGCGTCTGGCAGGGTAATCCCTGGTGTTGCCTGGTAGAGAAGGCCAAACGTCACTCCTGGATAGGAGTGAAAAGTGCATTTCACAGTAGAAAACGTGGCTCGCTTTTTAGCAACAGAGGACGTGCAGTCAGAAAAAATTGAGATCATTTTGACATTATAAAAGAGTGGTGATGTTTCTGCAGTTCGCTTCACCAAGGAATTGTGAATATGAAAATAATGTATCCTTGCAATTAAAGGTCACGGTGGGTATCCTTCTCTGGGTTTCTCACACAGAGTCCGGTGCGCACAGTCCAGCAGGGGCTTCTCTTCCAAACCAAGTAGGTCCTGAAGTAACTGAGCAACAAACTCAGTATTCCTGGGTCTGTCTAGATCCTCTGGTTCACCAAGCAACCGTATATTGTTCCTCTGAGACCTGTCCTCCCAATCTTCACACCGCTCTTCCAGACACTAAACTTGCGTTGTTATTAAGCTAACTGCATTTTTGAGCTCAGCAAGCCGAGTGCTACTGTCTGTAGCTGATTGCTGAAACTCTCTTACTGTCACCTCGTGAGCATTAACTTTACACTCAAATGGTTCAACTGAGTTCTTTAACCCCTGCCTCACGAATGCTATTTCCATGCAAACGTTTTTATATAGAGCATCAATTTTCCTAAATATGTCCTGTTTAAGTGAGTCCATCATAGATTGAAGTAGCACAGCATTCAGTGTAACTTCGGTAAGGCAAGATGGACTATGTGGTAACACACTCGATGCGGCCAGGTTGCGGTGCTTTGTAGTGCTTTGCGGCCTGTTCTGGAAAGCTCGTTTTTAGCACGCTCTATTGACGTTTTATATCAAACCAAATAAAGTAAAACAACCCAGAATGTTATAAATAAATAATTTATATATAATAAAGTTTTTGAATCACATTTTGAAATTATAGGATACGTGTGGCTGATACTTTTCAAGATAGAGATGGAGAGATGCTTTTGGGGAATATATCACCCTTAAACCAAATCTAAATGAAACCCTCTATTTTTCCAGAGGTAACTTTTCCTCCAAAATAAGACTCCAAATCCTTAACTCTGCCTCCCAGTCAAACTGTCCCTGAAGAACTCTTTGAACATACAAGAAATAAACAGCTATATCATTTATTTATTCATTTATTTTTTTGAATGTCATACAGCATAGCAGGATAAACATTAATATCCATGCAAAGAGCTGCACATTTAGCAGGTATTTTTCTAGTGGTGTCCACAAATGTGCTACCTTTGCACTGATTAAGTGCCTGGGGTTGTTGCCTAGCAACTTGTAGCACTGTGACTTTGCCTGAGAGGCAGCTTGGTTTATTTATTTATTTAATTACTTATTTGAAATATGAAATATGAAAGGCTCAGGACATATATAGGTGTCTGTATACACACACACACACGCACACACACACACACACACACACATATATATATATATATATAAAAGGACCAAGTACTAAATCCTGGGGGATACCAGTGTAGACTCTCCATGGAGCAGATGTTGATCCCTTTCTTGTAACCTTATATGAGCAATCTTCCAAGTAGGAAACAAGCCATTGCCATGCTGAACCATGAAATCCAAGACTCCTGAAGACAAGTCTCGGGTTTGTCCATTTCAAATGCTGAATTTCCTCCGTCTGTTTGACTGTGGATTAGTTAAATATAAACTCTTTAGAGATGAAACAGGGTACCTACTCACACCTTGCTCAAATTCTACCTTCAAATTAACCTTTAATTCTAAAGGTTGGCGTTGTTTTGCCACTCACGAGTTTATAATATTAAATCATTTCACTCAATAAATGAATGAACGTTTTTTTTCCATTTCAATACTTGACTTGTATTGTGTTTTGTGTGTTATTGACCTATGTTTTAGATCACATATATGCAGAAACAGAACATTTTCTCCCAGGCACAGTGTACATTAGGTCAGTGATATGGATGTTCATTTAAATTACTGATTAAAATCACACAGACACTCATCAAATCGCCTAATTCTCCAGGGTAGCAGGGAGGGAGGCTGTGGGTGGAGGCTAGGTAACGTTTAATGTTGGCTTTTTCTTCGGCACATAGTCACCTTCTTTTATTCCTCATCTCCTCCTCGTCATCTATGTGAAGAAGGAAAAACCAACATTAACTCAAGCTTTTTAAGATAACCATGACCTGGATGATTCAGAATCTACAAACATATTGATACTCCTTGAAATTGTCCACATTTTGTCACGTAACTACAACAAACAATAATGTATTTTATTGGAATTTTATTTGAGAGACCAACAAAAAGTAGTGAATAATTGTGAAGTGGAAGGAAGCTGATTGATTTTTTTCACAATTTTTTTACAAATATATGATTAATAATTATAAATACCTGAGAAATGTGACGTGACCCCCTGAGTCGATACTTCATAGAACCACCTTTCACTGCGATTACAGCTGCAGGTCTGAGAATGAACATTCGTCCTTTTATCTTTTCAAAATAGCTCAATCTTGGTCAGTCTGGATGGAGAGCGTGAACAGCAACTTTCAAGTCCTGCCACAGATTCTCGGTTGAATTTAGGTTGGGACTTTGACTGGGGCATTCTAATACATGAATACATTTTGATCTAAACCGTTCCACTGTAGCTCTGGCTGTATGTTTATGGTTGTTGTCCTGCAGGAAGATGAACCTGTTTGGTTTTAGTCTCCAAGAAGACCACCTTCTTGCACATGTTTG
Source organism: Porochilus rendahli (assembly GCA_039654305.1). Taxonomy (NCBI): domain Eukaryota; kingdom Metazoa; phylum Chordata; class Actinopteri; order Siluriformes; family Plotosidae; genus Porochilus; species Porochilus rendahli. Next base: position 909 of record JBCNYG010104407.1, on the reverse strand, counting down.
CTGTTTCCCCACATGGCTTGTCGCAATCTACAAACGGGACTTTTTATGGTTTTCTTTCAACAATAGCTTGCATTGTGTGAGAAAATAATTTATCCGGTGTGTGGTATTACAGTGAGCCCAGCAGGGAGTGCTGCATACTTTCTTTTTTGTCTTGGCAGTGGTTTGCACTCTCCAATTATTCATGTTTGCATTGTGCTGCCACCACCTCGTCGGCTGACTGGATGCATAAGCAGCTGTTGTTAAAATGGTGGGTGGTAGGATTACGTGGCTTGGTGGAGGTTTGCGCTCTCTGGGTGTGTTTATTCTTTCTTACTTGTTAACGTTACTCATTTCCTTATATTTCTATCAACATTTACCTATTTATTCTTACTGATGTTTTCATTCTTTTCTCCATCTTTATCATCACTCTCACATTCCTTCAGTTTCTTTGCTTTTAACTTAAATTCATTTGGGTTTTTTTCTTTTTCTTTTATTTTCTTCCTGACTTCATGACTTTTTTGTTGAAATGTACTTTCTACTCATGTCTTACCTCTCCTTTTGTACCTGTATTCATCCTTTCTTTCTGCAGTGGTAACCTGTAAATATTCCTTTCATGCTCTTTATAGATAACAAGCAAAAAAATCACTCCTCAGTGAAGAGAATATCACGCTGAGTCGTAACAAGCTCCCAACTTTTTTACCTTGAAGCTGTAAGACAAGAAAGGTTTGTGAGAGATAGGTAAACAGAGCAGTGGCAGGGCAGTGGTGGCCTAGTGGTTAAGGCGACGGTTACTGATCCGAAGGTCAGCAGTTCAATCCCCACTATCACCGCTGTTGGGCCCTTGAGAGAGGCCCTTAACCCTCAATTGCTCAGTTGTATAAAAATGATAATTGTAAGTCGCTCTGGATAAGAGCATCTGCCAAATGCTGT
>JBCNYG010104342.1:0-13285 GCA_039654305.1 Porochilus rendahli | reverse complement strand
TCTCATATATTGAAATATATTTCCTAATGTATTGCAATATAAATTCTTGTATATTGCAATATACTCTTGTTTCGTAAGGGTTATGGTCACGAGCTTTGGGTAGTAACTGAAAGAAAGAGATCGCGAATACATGCGGCTGAAATGAGCTTCCTTTTCAGGGTGGCAGGTCTCTCCCTTAGAGATAGGGTGAGAAGTTCTGTCATCTGGGAGGAGCTCGAAGTAGAACCGCTGCTCCTTCGCGTTGAGAGGAGCCAGTTGAGGTAGCTCGGGCATCTGATTAGAATGCCTCCCGAACAGTAAGTGTTTTCGGCATGTCCAACCAGAAAGAGACCCCGGGGCCGACCCAGAACACGCTGGAGGGCCTACGTCTTTCGGCTGGTCTTGGCATCCCCCCTGGAAGAGCTGGTGGAAGTTGCTGGGGAGAGGGACGTCTCGACCACACTGCTTAGGCTGCTACCCCTGAGACCCAACCCCGGATCACGTGGAAGAAGATGAATGAATGGGAGTTAGTTCACACTAGCTACTTATAATGACCTTACTGTGTCTAAACTGTAGGTCAGCTCTGAAACTTCTTTCCTGAAAACAGTAAACATAAAAAACCTGCAGCTTTTTACAGAATATAATCATACAGAGTGCCACTTAGAGTACAATGAGGTGCTACATTAAGTTAAACTACTTAACTTAACTACTTCTCTTTTTAATACAGGTGAAGGAAAGAAGCCTGTACTGGAGATCGATGTTTAGATATTTACCACAGCAAGGATGTGAACCGAACCCCCGTCAGAGAGACGATGTCCTCCATTTAAAGACCTCTCTCGTATAGCTCTCTGTGACAGTTTCAGAGGTCGTGTAGTATATAACAATAACAATTACAGAATTGTAAAGTTTACTGATTAATACAAAAAACAACAAGCACAAAAATTTAAGAAAACTTTTCCTTTGTGTCCCTGAACCAACTGATGACTTGAATATGAAGAGCTGGCAAAATATTGTCTGCACAACTTTGGTTCAGGTCACGATCTAAACCCACCTCCTGAAAGAACACCGTCATGTACATCAAGAACAGCCTGTGATCAGACACGCGTAAACCTCATTCAGGGTACACGGTGGTGTAGTGGCGGTATAGTGACGGTCATGTGGTGGTGTATAGGGGTTATAGTTATTACGTCCGTGTCTTGTTGTTTCTCATTTCTTCTTTTGCCCAGATGTTTTTATCCTGTAGACTTTGGCTTTCTTTTATTTATACTCTCCTCTTTTGGCTTTTATCTCCAAGTTATTTATTATAAATAAGTTTTATTTTACTTTCTGTGTATGCATCCGCTTCAGCAACCCATTATCACAGAGTGTTTGTTTAAGATCTGAAGGTATCTTCAGGTATAAGAGGAACTGATTGGGTTTGTGGGGGATCAGAGTGATGGTGTCTACAGGCCTGTATGAGTGTAGTTTAAATGATGCCCCTCAGAAATATTCATTGCACCCCAGTTAAAGCAGGATACATTCTGCATTGGTTCCACCTCGAAGCCACTCACTGTAAAACTCTTTAAATGCTTTAAATCCCAGAGCTTTCTGAAACATCTTACTGGTGTAGTACCTTCCTCTGTTCTCCTCAACCATGCTGCCGATCTTCTGCAGGAGGTCAGTAACCTGCTGTTTATTTCTCTGTTTATTGTTAATGGTGTGATATCGACCTCCACACTGTTCTATTACTTTACTGAGTGAAGGATTCTCCTGAATGATCTCATCTACAGATTTATCCTCTAACTGATCTCCATGAGTGAAAACAATGATTGTGTATTTTCTCAGATTTTCACCAAAAATCAGCTCTAATTTCTCTAAAACATTTTTCTACTGGTCTGTAGTGAACTTGACATTAACTGGCTGGATATAAAGAAAAGCGTGAGGTCCTGGCCTGGACAGATAAATACTCCTCCCAATCTCCTCAGCTACCTTTCTAAGGGTTTGTTTTGTATCGAATAACCCTGGTGTATCAATCACAGATATTTTCCTCCCTGAAATCTCTGCATCCTCAAGTTCAGATTTTGATGTTACTGATGATGAACTCATCTCAGATTTGAATCTTTTTTCTCCCAGGATGGTGTTTCCTGTAGCGCTCTTCCCAACACCAGTCTTTCCCAAAAGCACAATCCTTCTGCTGAGATGATCAGGTCGTACAGAACATTCCATACCTGGAGCTTAAGAAGGATTAAAGAAAATAAAAATAAAGAAAATCAAAAGGTGCATGATGAATAATGACCTGCTGCTTTATAACAAAGCAATAAGCCACAGAAATAATAAAAAACAGCAATAAAATAAGTGTTAAATCAATTAGTCATTATCAGAATATAAATAGGAGACCCAGCCACAGGGGTCACATAAGCCAGTGTGCTCTTAGTACCGGTACCAAACATGGGTCAATAAGGAAGGTTGTGTCAGGAGGGGCAACCGGTGTAAGCCCTGTGCCAAATCAAACATGCAGATTCAAAACACAATGTTCATACCGCATCATTTGAGGTGAATTCAAAACAAGACACGGTTTGATAATTTTTTCTTAACCAACCAGAACAATTGTTTTAAGAAATGGATAACACGCTGTGTGTGCATGCTATCTCCATGTGATCCCTGAATTTAAAGCGATCTTGTCACGTTTGTATGCAGGTAGAAAACAGTGCTGCACTGACTAAACAAATGTTTCCCTAACACATTGCAAAGTTCCGAAGATGCCTACAACGTTCAAGAAGACTTCAATTCCAGCACACACACCTTCACCTGAAGAAGCAGCTGCATCGCAAGATTCCTCATTATCCAGGTCTCCCAGTCCCAACTTTTCACAGTAACCTTTCTTCCAGGCCATTCAGTGTCTCAACTGCCTCCACTTCCTCAACAGAACCAGCAGGGAAGCTCAAGAAGCCCAGGGCCATGAAGAAAGAGTTCAGGCTCAGGGGTGTGGATGATGAGCAAAAAGGAGAAATTATCTCTCTTGAGGTGGCCATATCTGTAACTAACTGCAATCTTACTTTGGATGAACATGATGTTCCCATGGCAATGAAAGCTTTCTCACTGAGCACAGGCTGCTTGCTGGCACGTGGGGAAATTCTTTAGACATTTAAATGAATTCATGAAGAACGGCACGAACAACAGCATAAAGGAACTTATTAAAACAAATAACAACAAAATCAAAACAAATTTCATGGTATGGTATATGATGGACCAACTCGTTCGAGTGTGATAGTCGAGTTACAGAAGTTTCTTTGATTTCCCCCAAAGTCAGATCAAAACGTAATAAAAGATTTGCCTTAACCCTCTCTCTCTCTCTCTCTCTCTCTCTCTCTCTCTCTCTCTCTCTCTCTCTCTATACGCACATACAGTTGAGGTTAAAAGTTTACATACACTTTTGAAGAACATGGATGTAATGGCAGTTTTAAAATACCAGCCATTTCTACGACTCTTATTTTTCTGTTTCTGTTTCTATTTTTCTAGAATGATTGAGGCACACACATCCGTCACAAAAAAGATTCACAAAGTTTGGTTCTTTTACGAATTTATTATGACTCTTATGAAAATGTGACTAAAATCTGCTGTTTAAGTTTTGTGATGAAGAAAGTTGTTTCAAACTAATTGCTTTTCGACATGGCCCCTCAGCTTCTTGTGAGTGATTTTAATTGGGCACAGCTGGTGACTTCTCTGAGTCCCTAGTTAAATAGGGCTCATGTGGTAGTGTCGATAAATTCACAAATGTTAAAATCTGAAAATCAAAGGAGCTCAGCACGGACCTGAGAAAGTGGATCATTGACTTGAACAATTCAGGAAAGTCACTTGGAGCCATTTCAAAGCAGCTACAGGTACCAAGACATACATGTATAAGACTGTGCAAACAATCGTTTGTAAGTATAAAGTGCATGACACAGTCAGCGAGAAAGTGCAAACTATCACCTGCTGCTGAGAGAAAATTGGTCAGGATGGTAAAGACTCAACCGAGAACCAGCAAAAAGCAGGTCTGCAACGAATTGGAAGCTGCTGGAACACAGGTGTGATTGTCTATAATCAAGTTTTACATCACCACGGGTTGAGAGGCTGCTGTGCAAGAAGGAAGCCCTTGCTCCAGAAGTGGCACCTTAAGGCTTGAATGCAGTTTGCTGCTGATAACATGGACAAAGAAAAGGTCTTCTGGAGGTAAGTTCTGTGGTCAAATGAAACAAAAATTGAGCTCTATGGCCACAATAGCCAGGAACATGTTTGGAGGAGGCAAGGTGATTCCTTTAACCCCAAGGGGTTGTATTACTGCTCTTGAGCTGTTTTGCTGCCAGTGGAACTGAGACTTTCCAAAAAATAAATGGAATAATGAGAAGGAAGATTGAGAACATTTGGCAATTGCTGAAGAAACAAGTCCACGTGAGAAAGCCAACAAATTTAGTTAAACTGCACCAAGTCTGTCAAGAGGAGTTGTCAAAGATTCAACCGTAGGTTTGCCAAAAGTTTGTAAACGGCTACCAAAAGCGTCTAATGAAAATGACAGTGACAGTGAAAATGGCCAAGGAACATATAACCAAATATTAGCATTACAGCATGTATATTTTTAACCCAGCAGATTGGTCACATTTTCATAAGAGCCGTAATACATTTATAAAAGAACCAAACTTGTTCAGATGTGTGTACTCCAATCACTCTATCACAGAAAAATAAAAGTTGTAGAAATGACTCGTACCTCAAAACTGACAATACATCAATGTTCTTTTACAGTGTACGTAAACTTTTGACTGACTGTACATACATACATACATATAAATTTATCAGGGTGTGTCATAACAATATGGGAAAATTTTAACTTTAGTATTTTATAGTGGCCAGGTTAAATTATTGTGACACTTTATACATAAACTCCATATATTAATTTTGAGGCAGAAAGCTCGATATTTACTACTTGCTCAATGCAACCAAAGTTTAGTATCTAGGTGCCAAGTCTAGCACGTGAGACTATATAATGTGATCTTGGAATCGGATCAAACTTTTCTTGAAAAGGAGCCAGTGGCTAAAATTAAAAGCTTAATTTTCGTCAATATGTTGTATATGGTTGTGCTTTAAGCAAGTTCTAAATCCACTCTGATTTCTGTCAAATTTACCATGTAGCCCATTTCAAAATTCTTTGTCATTTCAAAAATTAGAAATTTACACACACTCATTCTCATATATATATATATATATATGATACTTAAACACCACTTCAACATGCATTTTAGGAAGCACTCATTAAAGTTACAGTGACGTTGGAGTAAACATTCAGTGTTTGAGGAAATAACTCACGGTGTTGAAACCGAAAGCCATCAGAGGTGTGAGAGTACAAAGCTTATTGGGATTTTTGGATGCAGTTATTAAATATGAAAAGTTGTACTTACAGTTGATTTGCTTTGATCTCCTTCGAGACCTTCTGATTTTCTGGATTAAATGTTTGGCTTGTTCTGGACTTTCTGAGTTGTTGTTGAAGACGTGATATCTGTTCCCAAATCTCTCCACAATTTCCTTCAGTTGATGTGAATCCTCTATAAACTCCTCTATTGTGAGATCTTCTCTCTCCAGTTCATCTCCTCTGGTGAAGAGGATCCATACGTTCTGGATGAACTCTTCTGGTATTACATCCTCGATCAGATCAGCAGCTCGTTCATCTTCTTGTGAAACTGTGTCTGCCTTCATCACCAACAGAATCACTGGGCAGGTTGATTTATGGAGGAGATTTTTCCATTCACTGAAATCATTTTCTCTTTGTGTTTCAGGATTGAAGAGTCCTGGTGTGTCGTAGATATCGAGAGTCACTCCATCTATAGTCCTTCTCTCTTTCTGAACGCAGAGTGTTACAGGTTTAGAACTCTTCCTGGAATTAAACTTCTTCTCCTAGTAAGGTGTTTCCAGAAGCACTTTTCCCAACTCCATTGTTTCCCAACAGAAAAATATCATAATGATGAACCTCAGAGTGGAACTCCATCTGTGAAAATATTATACACTTATTACTTTACCTTTTAATTGAAATAAATTGTATGTCTAGTACACAAAACAATTTCTTCTGTAAAGCTTTTGTTTAAATTTATTTTATCTTAATATAAAGAAGAGCATCCTGAGATGAACCTTTACAAAGGTTCAACAATATGAAACAATAAAAAGGAGAAAGTAACATGTTTAAAATAAATTCACTTTAAAGTCTAATCAGAAAGTTACTGAATACTGCAGTAATAAGTGAAAAATTTTCTATACAGAATTCTACAGGAAAATCTCACCTTTTATTGATTTAGAGTTGATTTTGAAGCCACTTTCAGGATCGGATTCTCTGGATGTTTGTGTTTGTTCCTGAAGTAAAATTACACTGAAACTAAACACCTGTGTGAGAGATTCCTGTTTGGCTCCTCCTTCATTCGGGACTCTGTGCTGGTGAAAGTTCTGCTGATGTCACTGAGATACATAACCAGTACAGGAGTGTGTAATACAATGGGAAGGGTTCAGGAGGTTCAGTGGGTATGATTGGAGATCAGGGGGACTGGAGTGCAGACTCAATAAACCTGAACACTGGCGGACAGTATTTTGAAGCCATCACTGGCTCTGATCCTGTACAGGAGCCTCCTGAATCGAAAGATCACATCAAATCCACCATTACTTCTTAAAGATGCACCCAACTGTCACACAGAAGGACTGTATGTGGGTGTTTTTCATTTAGGGTGCATTCAAGTGCTTAAATAAGAGATTTTTGTTTACTGTGTTTGTTTATTGTGTGTGTATGCCACCAAAGGAAGAAAGAAATGCACAGAAAGAAATCCATCTTAGAGGAGATAAAGTGATTGGAAAGGATTTTTTCCAGAAACTTTATTTTTCTGGAAATTCTTTTTACAGACTGACAGCGAATAAATAAAATCTGATAATAAAAAGAAAAGAAAATTCTATAATCTGTGGCAGTCATCATGCTATACAAAGCTGTGCACTGAGATAAAGCAAAGTTCTACCTACACGCACTTTGCCTGTGCACTTGTTGCAAATGACCAGAGTCCATCACAAGGATATAAATAATGCTAAAGCTAACAATCCAGTTGCACAAGACTGAAAGACAAAGCAAAGTTTTCCAGATACAAACAACATTATACCTACAAACCCAGATGCTCCTGCCAGCATTGAACATAGAAAATATGACCCAAAGCAAGGTCAAGGGGCTTCATGTACAAAGACTAGCGTGCAATTCTTACTGAAAAATGGCGTACGCTTAAATCCAGAAAACGTCGTATGCACAAAAAAATCCAGATGTATGAATCTGTGCATACGCATGAATTCAAGCACATTTCCTTTGAACATCCAAATCAAAGTGGAATTGAGCGCATATGTAGCAGGACACCGACCCCTCCCTGTCCACGCCCCTATTTAAATATGCAAATCATATTTATTTGAACCCTGCACCAGAGATTCATCTCTTCGCAGGTTCAGAAAACCATAGAGTTTGTGTGAGCTCGTCAATGCTGTGGGGTCAGAATGGCGTACACACACGCGGAGTTAAAAAAAGTAGTGGTCAGACTTAAAGGTGGCTGTTAATTGGAGGACGGCTGCCCACCGCCAAAGTCTGACACAATCAGGTGGGGATGACAAGAGAGGAGGACCTCACCCTGTTTGAGTCATAGGTGACACTGTTCTTTCAGGGGTGGTGGGAGGAGCGCGTGTGGGGGACTCCGATTACCTCCAAGCTCACAGCCCTGGAAACACCAAAGGTAACTAATGACGTCTGATAAGGTTATAAACACTTTAGCTGTGGACTTTTTCTGTTTGCAATGAAATAAAAAGTGAGTGGAAATATTTAATGAAAGTCCCAGTTGAATGCTGTCACTGAGGTGCTGGTTTAAATGTTAGTCAGATTGTGAAACCAGTCATTTCATGAAATGAATAAAAGTTTTAGGAATTTCGTGAAATGACTGGTTTCACAATCTGACTGTAACACACACACACACACACACACACACACACACACACACACACACACACACACACACACACACACATTTATATATTCCAGCTGGTTATTAAATGCAACCCTTGGCCTGCTGTCCCAGCATGCAACAGCAAAGAGAATGGCACTGGTTACAAAAGACTCATAAAACATCCTGAGCAGCGTTCAGCAGATGTTAAACAACAGTTCTGGCCCTTCTTGTAAAGTGCAGTAGCATTCTAACCCAGCCCTGTTTATTTGTAATCCTCCACCATTTCTACCTTGCCGCCCTGGATGGAAACAGGGGCCGCTGGTGTTTTGGATGTCCTAAAATCTACAATCAGTTCCTTGGTCATGTTCACATTAAGCTGCAGATGATTCTGCACCATGTGACAAAGGAATCCACAGCAGCCCAATATTCCGTCTCGTCACCTCCATTTATACATCCGACTACAGCAGAGTCATCAGAAAACTTCTGAAGATGGCAGGTTTCTGTGCAGTAGCTGAAGTCCTTCGTGTAGAGGGTAAAGAGAAAAGGGGAGAGGACGGTTTCTGACACGCAGTGCTGCAGGCGCATATACTGTGGAGCTCCGGTCAGGTAGTCCACAATCCAGGACCGAAGAGGGGCATCCACCTGCATCACTGTCAGCTTCTCACCCAGGAGCGTTGACCTGATGGTACTGAATGCACTGGAAAAGTAAAAAAACATGACCCTCACAGTGCTTGCTGGCTGGTCCAGGTGAGTGTAGACATGATTTCCTGTGGCAGTTACTGAATAAATAATACATTAATTAATGTAGGGTTTTTTTTCTAGGGGAAAAATAAATCTGCAGGATGTATTCAACAACACCAACAAACCAAAACCATAATAATAATCCTGTTTATAATCAACAGTGCTGCATAAACCTGCTTAACATCCAACTGTATTATAACATCTCTCTCTCTCACTCTCAGAGATTATTGTAGTAATTATCGATTCACTTTATGTTTCATTAAACAAATAATAAAAATAATTAAAAAAAAAAATACCACCTTGACCGAGTCTGGTTTCTTTTTACAGTCAGTGGGTTTACTCATAGACATAGTAAAAATAGACCAGTCGTGCATCACTCTATAAGTGTCAACATGACACTATCTTGGATAGGGCTCCTTGTGGGTTTTTAACTATAGAAACAGGGGGAAGTGAGCATAAAGATAAATATAAAGATAAACATAAAAAATGTTTTAAGCCACTACAAAGTGATCTGTGGGTTTATTTGGCACATAACATGAGATCATAATATCAGTGTGTTTATTTTTATTGTTATAGGATGCATAGTACAGAATAAATGCACGTTATGAATTAATCAAAAACCGTGCTATTTGGAACATGCAAACATTTTATTCCAATGGTGCTGTAGATTTTTATGTGGTTAAATGTAGAAAACTACCTGGAATATATTTTCATAAAGTCATTCTTTAAATAGAACAGATGGGGAGCCTGACTTTGAGAAAGGCACATAAACCCCAACTGCTCCAAGTGTGTGCTCTTTGTTGACATGTGTGTGCTCACTTGGATGGGTTAAATGCAGAGACAATAATTTCCATTACAGGATTAATACAATATATATTTAAAAAAAAATCTAAATTTTGTTGATCTGCCATACCAAAACAGCTTAAACTTTTATATAGACTAAAATCGATGTAGAACAATAAAGAACAACTATAGAATGAGATTCGACAGATGACAGATTTAGTTGTTTGTCAAATTCACAGCAAAAAATATGTTACAATATCAAGCCCTGTTTGCTGTAAATGAACATGCACTTATCGTAATATTCAATTGACAGGCCACCTTATATCTATAAACTGTCAGTTAAAATGCTCGTTTAAAGGACTGTCACAATACATGCAAGCAGAATAAACAGTCACCCTTACATAATGCCATCAACTGTCACCGTCACTTTAGTAACCTTGAAATAACACACGTACATTTATATAATATTTCGATACATAATGTATATTTGGGACATAATATCATATAACATGAATCTATACACACAAATGACAAATGTACATGTATATATACATGTAGATGTAATACTGTTATAATAAAATAAATATATAAATATAAATAATACAATGTTGAAGGCATTGTTGCAGTACTTTTCATACTGATAAGATCACGTTCCCAATCATATTCCCATATATTTGAATAATGAGTTTACATTAACTTAATACCATTATATGTAAGTACTGACTCCTACTGTAGTCTCCCACATGCACATGATGCTTACAGTGAAAACACCAGTCCCATCCTCACACACATGTGAGTACACTACTCTGACGTGGGTTTATTTGGATTTCTGTGCATGTGATTATCACTTACTTGTGAAATGTTTCCCTGCAGTTACCCTGGTGGTTACCCTGGTGGTTCCTGTGATTTTTACAGTCTATCGCAAAGCATTCTGACCCGAAACTCTTCTCTCTTCCGAAGGAACATTGTCCAATCTATGTACTTAGCATCTTATCTACATTTTACTGTCTATGGCAGGCGCAGTTAACTCAGGGAAATGTAGTTCTTTATGTGGTTTTCTGAGGAAAAACATGGCATCTCAAAGAAACTACACTTGTAATGTTTAATATTAAACGCTTTAGAGGCTACATTTAATGAAAGAGAAGAGTTCGCTTGTGTTTAAACCTATTTTATAATAAATTGTCTTGAATAAATACAATTCCGGAACAGGAACTTTTAATATTTGCTGAGATAAAAAATTATTGTAGCTGTGTTTTTTGGGTAAACAGACACCCAGTGGTGGAAACCTGTCACTACAGATCCAGGGATTACATGAAATTTAGGCATTTATTCTGGAAAGTGGGCAAGTCCTCTGGATTTGTACGGGTTAACACGGACGTTCCAACCCTCCACAAGTCCAGCGGAAGGAAAACCCTGATTTAAAACCTCCGCTGCCTTGCGGCCACATCCAGTTATGGAAAAGGCTTCAGGAATAAACCTTGAAGAAAAATCCGGAGTCGGAGTCCCTAAGGCAGTTTGCAGCTGTATTCAGCTCCGACCTGGCAGCTCCTGTGACAGCACTGGTCCCAAATTGTAGCGACCTAGTCGTTCCTTTGGTCCCATCAGTGTCATGGAGAGGGGGGACTTGCTGCACGGGCAACAACTTGTCCTCCATACCACACCACCCAGGCTTACATCCGACAACACCACACACCACACCACACCTAGAGAGGACACTTCAGCTTTGCCTTGAGCTTTGAAACAACACGGAGAATGTCAGTTACCAGTTATAAGTCACTGCTCAATTGGCGTAGAGCATGGCGTCAGGGGTTGTTCTCATCGGTGGGAGGAATTTTCTAATCCCACTGGACAGCTACCACCTGCCTCAAGCTGGGCAGCCCCCAGCCAATAATGTGCTGTCCCACCACAGTCTGCTTTCCTCATTGGGTGCATGGGGATTGGGAAAAATCCGACAGGCAGTTCACAACCACTGCACCAGGCAAAAAACCAAAGCATCAAGAGAGCCCAACTCCAACTCCCAAAACCTGGGAAGCTGGAATGTATCGACAATGCTGACCGGCCTTTCTGACAACCTACAGGATATCAGCGACTCAAGAAAAACAGCTGTCATCAACCATGAGCTTAAAAGGATGAATGTGGACATCACTGCACTCCAGAAAACATGGCTAGCAGACTCAGGCTTGCTAAGGGAGAAAGACTACACTTTCTACTATCAGGGGAAGACCTTAAACAGCCTTGGATACATGAAGTGGGCTTTGCAGTGAGAAACACATTGCTGACTACGGTAGAGCCAGGCAGCAACGGCTCAGAGCGACTTCTCACCCCCCGCCTGAACACCGCCACAGGCCCCATCACCCTCATTAGCGCGTACGCCCCAATGCTGTCCTCATTGCCAAGCCACTGCCAAGGACGAGTTATACGAGAATCTCGAAGCCACCATCAGCAGTATCCCCAGCAAGGAACAGATAGTCCTACTGGGCGACTTCAACACCAGAGTGGGTGCAGATCACATCTCTTGGCCCTCCTGCCTTGGACAGTTTGGTGTGGGCAGGATGGACGAGAACAGCCAACGACGGCTTGAGCTGTGTGCATACCACTACCTGTGCATCGCCAATTCCTTCTTCAAGACCAAGTCCCAGCACAAAGTCTCCTGGAGACACCCGCACTCAAAGCACAGGCACCAGCTGGACCTCGTCCTTGTCAGATGCTCTGCCATCAAAAATGTTCTTCACACATGCTCTTACCACAGCACAGACTGCAACATTGACCACTCGCTGGTGTGCTGCAAGATCAAGATGAAGTCAAAGAGGTTCCACTGTGGCAAGAAGCAAGGGAATCCCCGCATGGATATCAGCAAGATGTGTCAGCCTCTGTGCTGCCATGCGCAAAGAGGGGGCAAAGACATCCTGAATGGTGAGCTGGCTGCTGAGGCGAGAGTTACATGAAGACCGCAATATCGTCAAGAGGGACATGAAGGCCACCAACATGAGCCCAGAGACCTGGGAGAGCCTGGCAGATGACCGCTCAAAGTGGAGAGAGTCCCTGACTCGGCACCTCAAAACGGGCGAAGCAAAGCTGATGAAGGATGCCGCAGAGAAGCGAGCCTGCAGAAAGGAGCACAGCAACTCCAACAGACCAGCGTTATCTTTCATGTGCGACCGTGAAAAGATATTTGTATATAATATTTAAGCAGTCCTACTTAATTAACAGGGTTTGTTTGCAAGCACAGATTCTGTACTCCGTTTTTTCCACATCCATGATTGCAAGTAAATTTGTTGTGAAACAGTTTTTGTACAGTCCCTCTCTCTCTCGCTCTCTCTCTCTCTCTCTCTCACACACACACACACACACACACACACAGTCTCTGGAAGCAGATCATGCACATACAAGAATAAAACTAAGGTTTATTACAAACAAAACAGCAAAACAAAACAAATGCTTACAGACCACCACTCACAGACCACCACACAGGTTTGTACATAAACACAAAAAAATACTATTTAGACTTAAAGACAGACTTGCAGGTAGCAGATAATATAGATAAGATAGCAGGTAACCAATACGAGAATCATGAATGAAACATGTAAGCTCCACTTCAAGTGTGTTGGCCTGGCATGGTCGTGACAAAATACTAATTTACATCTTTTCTTGAATTGTCATGATGGTCAGAACCAGAGAGTAGATTTCATTCAGAAAACAAAACACATGAGAAATAAACACTTAGGATAAGCTGGTATATGATAATCAATAGGGCGGCACGGTGGCGTAGCGGTTAGCACGTCCGCCTCACAGCAAGAAGGTCCTGGGTTTGATTCCCAGCTCGG
>JBCNYG010104230.1:0-13328 GCA_039654305.1 Porochilus rendahli | reverse complement strand
AATTCTTATACAGGGCTTTGTTCTTCACAATTGGTGTGTGTGTGTGTGTCTGTGTGTGTGTGTGTGTGTGTGTGTGTGTGTGTGTGTGTTTTATAAAAGAAGAACTAGATATTATTACTTTTGTATTAACGTGTAGAGACCTGATATGGTTGAGAAGCATAAATTGGTTCTTATGAGAGTTCCTACAACCAAGGTGAATATAATGATCAAAAATAACAATAAGACATAAAGGTACCTCTGTTCACAGAAGGATAGTGGCGCTCGAATGTCCTTCAAAGCAGAGTAAAGCACAATGGGGATGTTTTAATACATAGTGGACACTAAGTGGATGAAATGTGCTGCAGATTGAGTGGAAATTAAACTGAGCCATTTCTTTTATTGTAATATCTTTTCCAGTGGGACTTCAATCTCAAAATACAGTCACAAAGAAGTGATCGATAATGTTTGACCTAGCAGAGACTCAAGTGGGGGTCGGCTCATCTAGTTCTGTTTTCATGATGGCTGAATACGGCTAAATCTATTTTCATGCAGGCAATGTCTTTCTGCCATTATCTGCAATATCCTTGAGAGTTTCTAAACATGTACGTTCAATACACTTCTTAAACAAGATGAATATTGGACATGTCAGTAAAAGTAAATTGTAAACTGCACTTTGCTATGTTAGATGGAGCAAAAAGCTTCTCCAAGTTTTATTACCTCTTTTAAGGTTGTTATGTTTTACTCTCAGTTTGTGTGTTTTTTAGCTGTTAGCACAAATATGCCAAAAGATGTTCTCTCAGTGCTCACGTGGGTTTCTTCTGGGTACACCGGTTTCCTCCTACAGTCCAAAGAGGCAAAGGCTTAATGCACATTAGGCTAACTGGCTGTTCTGTATTGCCCATAGGTGAGTGAGTGTTTTGGACCTCCAATGGTCTGGTGCACTGTTCATGGTGTGTCCCAACTTTGCCCAGTGTTGGCTGAGATAGTCATAAGTCCCCCTGCAACCCTAATAGGAGTAAGTGGTTCGGTAAATGAGTTAGACGTGATCACACTAGAGGTGCAATAAAAAAGCGACTGATGTGAATAGCAATTTGTGGCTGTCGCTTTTCACTCTCAAAATTTCTCAAATTTATCTCGCCATATTTGCATCATTGTATTTTGGTTGCCTGTTTCATGAACTCATCACTGTAGGTGTAAAGTAATGATCATATGAGTTACTGTAGCCTTCCTGGTCATTTCTGTTTATCAGATTTTTTTCTTGTAATAATTCTGTTTATTTATAAAATTTATGTTTTTGTCTGAAAATTGCAATACAGTTTCTGTGATATTCTGTATCTGCATCGGCATTGGCGGACTAGATAATTTCTATATTTCGAATAGACTACAAATTATGGGTTTTATATAAATTCTCCCTGAAAAACTGTTCTGATAGTGAAAATCAGTTCCTAAACTATTCACCTTACTGAAATTTCACATTTAAAAAAGTGCACAGTTTAAAGAAACTTAATACAAAGGAAATAGTTTTTCTTCTGAAGGAATTTACACTTACTAGCAAAATTTGCAAAGAGGTTCTAAACACACATAGCAGCCTGGGTGTTAATAGATTGTGCCTGAAGCTGCTTGCTGTCTTTTACAGATTCAACACCTCTTCATTACACCAGCATTTAAGCAATACATTTTATTTACGTTTTATTGTCCTTTTACTGTTATAATAATACTGTTATGTTATTATTGGTATATTACATTATCACTATTATTGTTTAATTTTTTTTAGAAATAACGATTACCGGGAAGAGACTCTTGGGTCGACCCAGAACATGCTGGATTGACCATTTCTTTTGGGTGGTCTGGGAACGCCTCTGTGTCCTCCCAGAAGAACCGGATAAAGTGGCTGGGGAGAGGGGCATCTGGATCTCACTGCTTAGGCTGCTGCCCGAGACCCGAACCCGGAACAAGCGGATGGAGAAGAAGATGATGATTACGATTATTGCTGACATTTGTGAGTTTACTTCCTGTTTCTTCATCACATATCACTATATTGGAACAATACAATAAAGTTAATGTTGTATCACAGAAACTCTCCTGACACTTGTAATCCCATCACTAAACGTGTTATCTAATAATTTACTGATTATACAGTACAAATCCCACAGTACTCTGGGAGATGATCAAATTCCGGATCCATCTTTTGGGGGATGGGGGATGGGGGATTGCTGAGCTTGGCAGACTTTTGAAATTTTAGCTATGAATTCAGTGTACATTTTCCAAATTAAAAGGTTTACCACCTAAATCCTTCTTTTCAGATTTGGCAGACTGAGCTCTCATTGCTAGGCTAGTTAGTGAGACACATCCAATCCAGGAAACACACGCAGTGGGAGTAGGCATAAACCGAACGATTTTACTGCATTACAAAATCAATGGTGGCTTATCAATAACAAGGACATGAATCACTCTGACAAGGAGAACAGGAGCAGGGACAAAGAGAGTGAGTGATTGGAAGAGAGGGGAGGAGGGCAGAATCAATTTTCACACATTAGAACGATTAGCTTATTGAGAGGAAGGTGACGTATTGAGGACTGCACGATCGCATCTTTGGAACAAAAGGCTTCTGCTGTTGGATTATAGCACACAGCAATGCTGAGAAGGACTGAACTGAGCTGAACGTCTGGATCAACTGGGGATAATGATGGTTAATGTATTAAGCAAATAATACTTCAGGGATTTGGTGGATTTAAAGCAAAATTTACGTCTTTTTAAAACTAAGTGTGCATTTCCATCAAAACATGAATCACTAAGGTTCAGCAAGAGGGTCAGTCATGGTCATGTAGCAGAAATTAAATGGCAGATATTTCATACTTTCATAGCATACATATATCTACAATACATAAAAAACTTATTTTAAATAAATAATCAAATTATTATAAAAATATCATTAAAATAATTGTCAATTATTATTAGTAAGTATTCATCTCCTGTGTACACACACACTTACACACACACACACACACACACACACATATAGTGTATATATGCTGAGTATACATGGTGAATTGTACAATCACTCTGTTGACAGTGGAAGAGGAGTTGGGAAAAGGTTTTGTAGAGACTGGTGCTGGTTAAGTACACCCTCAGACTGACCCACAAGACAACCGCTTTTACTCACAGTACTCAACTCCTGGGGCCTCATGTACAAAGAGTATGTATGCACAAAAACGTGATGTACGTCTTTTCCCGCGGCAAAGTTCAGATGAATCAAGAGTGAACTGTCCGTGCTGTTGGTACTTTGGCGACACTTAGAGGTGATGCTGGGAAACTGTTTATAATGTGAAAATTAGTCTTTAAAGTTAATTAAACCTCATTTGCAGCGAGGCCCGGTTTTCCTAATGTAATTGGCTGTGTCAACTGCACACATATTGCTATAAAAGCGCCATCACAGGATGAATTTGTTTATGTCAAACAGGAAGCATTTTCATTAGGGTTAGGGTTATGGTTAGGGTTAGGGTTAGGGTCAATGTACAGATCATATGTAATGCGCAAATGCATTAACTAACATTGTGGCAAGGTGGTGTGGTTCAACGCACGATTCATACATCCTGAGTAACAGCATGGTTGGGAACTACAAGCTGGCACTGTGCACGATGGGTCTTTGATTTTAACCATATCAAAGAGGCAAGGGCACAGAATTCACTTATTCACCAATGCATTTATCGAGTCACTGATATTTGTGAAGATGCCTATCAGCTGATCCAGGCAGTGTCCACCAATTGCTCTCACTGTTTTCTCTTGTGACTCCAGCACAGCGCGTGTGAGGACACAGCCAGTCGGGCGGGAATCAGCATCCGGTGGTTTGGCCACACTTATGCTGGAGACACTGAGGATGGTGGAGAAATCCCCCATTTCTGTGATGACAGAGCCGCTGCGAATAGTGGAGAAATCCCTGAGTCTGTGGGACGTGGCTGTGGCTGCATGTTCTCCATCTCATTTTCTGTTTTAAAAATTGTACTTAAACATGAGTCAAAGTCTTATCCTCTTTTTATACTGGCATATTTAAATTTGTCAAACCAAATAGCATGCACACATTTAAGCATGAAGCTCTATCTTACAGGGCTGTGAGCAGGCTATTCACCTGTGAGTTACAAATATGGACATATTTACCTTGGGGGTAATGTGAGTCCCCCACATGCGCTCCCACCACCCCTGAAACAACAGCATCACCTGTGATTGCAGCGACTCTCTGCTCAAACTGGGTAAGGTCTTTCTCTCCTGTCCGCCTGCCTGACTGATCCCACTCTGGTGCTGAAGAAGTCTCCCCACAGAGCCTCACCCCAGCGCTTCCGCCCCATCTCTGCTACACATACACACTCTCTTTCAGGATTGCTCATCCAGCGCTTCCACCCCATCTACATGGATTCCTCCCTCACCCCACGGGTCCCTGGCTCCCTCTGCTTCCCCTCTCGTGCTCAATAAAAGCCTTTAAATTTTTATCTCGCCTCCGGGTGTGCTTTTGGATTCAACCTCTTGTTTGGTTTTACACAATAACAGAATACTTTGGCACATGAACCCAGCAGATCCAGATCCTGTTGAGGCAGCCCTGTCCACTCAGGGGATTCTCACTGAACAGTATGACAAGATGTTACATGGTATTATGAAGTCCCTTCAGAACCTGCACCAACAGGTTGCCCTCATTGCTTCCCAAACTCACCAGACGACTCACCAGCCCGAACCTACTGTCCCTTCTCTCTCTCTTTCTCTCCCTCTCTCTCTCCCTTACAAGGAGCCCTTCATTCATATTCAATTGAGTTCCGAATCTTGGCCAATGTGTGCGGGTGGGATGAGTCCGCATTGATGGGGATCTTCATGAAGGGGCTTTTAGAATGAATGAAAGATGAACTAGCCTCCCGGGAGGAGCCCTCCTCTCTTAAGGAACTCATCTCCCTAGTGATCAAGCTAGACAACTGTCTGACGGAGAGATACTGTGAGCAAGGGATTCGGTCCAGTAAGTTGCCTCTCCCTCCTGGTCTGTCCCCTGCCGGGGAGGTGCAAGTTCCATCTCCTGGTCCTGACTCCACGACCACTTTAGCCCCCTCTGTGGCATTGGATTAGCCCATGCAGCTAGGCAGAGCTCAACTTGATCCCCAGGAGCGTTGGAGAAGGGCAAGAATAAATTGTGTATTTATTGTGGTTTACCTGGACACTTCATCACAAAAGAAAGGGCTTATCACTGATGGAAAGCACAATGTTGAGCCAGACTCCTTTCCTCCTAAGCTCTCCCCCTTGCATGTCTTTTCCTGCTAGGCTTCTCTGGGATCACAACACCACCCCCATTCACATGCTGATCGACACGGGGGCCAACGATAACTACATCCACGAAGGATTGAGTAGAGAACTCCAGTTACCTCTCAAGCCTCTTGCCTTCCCTAATAAGGTTTATGCTCTGGATTGGCATCTTATTTCCCTGTTTATCCACCAAACAGCTCCTGTCACCCTCATCATCTCTGGGAATCACAGAGAGACCATTCAGCTATTCATTATCTGTTCGCCTTTCTCCCCACTTGTCCTCTGATATCCCTGGCTCCAAAGATATAAACTCCACTTTGATTGGAGGAGCACCGCGATCACAAGCTGGAGCCTTCACTGCCACTCACAATGTCTCCTGTTGGCCCTCCCTCCCTCGGGAGGTCCCAACCCACCACCGGTACCTCCTGACCTGTCTAAGATCTCTCTTACATACCACGACCTTGCCCCCATCTTTAGCAGGGACCAGGCACTACCCTTACCTCCCCATCATCCTTATGACTGTGCCATTGACCTGCATTCTGGGGCCCCCTACCCTCTAGCTGCTTGTACAATCTGTCCTGTACTGAAACAGAGGCCTTAGAGGCATACATTAAGAACTCACTAGCTACTGGACACATACAACCTTCTTCCTCACCCCTGGGGGCTGTTTTTTCTTTGTGAAGAAGAAGGACTCATGTCTGCTTCCTTGCATAGATTTTAGAGGGCTTAACGCTATCATGGTGAAGAACAAGTCACCACTCCCTCTTATCAATCCCTCCTTCGAGCCCCTCTGTCATGGGAAAATATTTACCGAATTAGATATATATAACGCTTACCACCTCATCCACATCAGAGAAAGGGACAAATGGAAATACACCTTGAACACTGCCTTTGGTCACTTTGAGTATCTGGTCATGCCATTTGATCTCACTAATGCACCAGCCATATTCCAAACCCTCATGAATGATGTCCTGCGGGACATGCTCAATCGATTCGTGTTTGTTTACCTCAATGACATTCTTGTCTTCTCACGCTCTCTTGAGGAAAATCAGCACCATGTCTGCCTGGTTCTCCAATGCCTCATAGAGAATCGCCTGTTTGTCAAACTGGAGAAATGCTAATTCCACTCCACCTCAGTCAGATTCAGGGGATATGTTATTGCCAATGGACAGCTCCAACCAGATCCTGCCAAGATCCAAGCCATCACTGAGTGTCCTACTTACACCACACGTAAGAAACTACAATGCTCCCTGGGCTTTGCCAACTTTTACCACCACTTTATCAGGGACTACAGCAAGGTAGCCAGCCCCCTCACACATCTCTCCTCCACCCGTTCCCCATACCAGTGGACACTAGAGGCTTCATTGCCTTCTCACAAACTTAAGTCTCTCTTCACCAGGGCTCCCATCCTCAAATACCCAGACCCCACCCTCCAGTTCATTGTGAAAGTGGATGCTTCTGATACAGGGGCTGGGGCTGTCCCTTTCCCAATGCAACACAGAGACCGACAAAGTCCACCCATGCACCTTCTTCTCTTCACAAAGATGGGGCAGCTTTCACGGCTTGGGGCTTCACCCACACCTGCACACCTGTTCCGGATCCCCAGCATTCACCACTGGCATTTAAGCACTGTGGGGTGGCTTCTTCGGCACCAGAGTATTTTCGCAACTTATGTGGTATCTCAGCCAGTTTGCTATAGAACATGTTTTTCTTAGTCTAGTTATTCATGACTGTTGTTTTTTGCTTTCTTCTAGTGCCTCCCCATTTACACGGATTCCTGCATGTGCACAGATTCATACATCTGGACTTTTTGGGTTTAAGACATTTTCTGGATTTAAGTGAACGCCGGTTTAATAAAGAAAAAAGGACCACAATCATCCACAAAAAGCAAAAAAGAGATCCTATGGTCACCAAACCAGAACCTCTTAATGCCTTGGCTGCATCCAGAACCTAGCGCACCTAGTTCATTCATTTATTCATTTATTCATTTACTTTCTGAACCGCTTAATCCTAATTAGGGTCGTGGGGAGGCTGGCGCCCATCTCAGCTGACTCTGGGCGAGGGCAGAGTACAACCTGGACAGCTCATCAGGTCATTGCAGGGCAGAAGCATGCTAACGGCTAATCAGGCTTCTCTTGACAAAAATCAGCAATGGTTCCTTTACATGCATCTCATCATAGACAGTGAGAAACATGGCCAGCCTTCAATAACCCAGTTAGCTGCACTGGGGGCACCTAAAAATTCTGACCTTAAAAATTATGAACAGAACTGGTGACAAAGGACAGCCTTGGGGAGTTCAAACCGCACTGGAAACAAACTTTAACCAGATGCTACCAATGTGAAACATGCTCTGGCTCTAGTGATACAGAGACTGAATGGCCTGTAGCAATGGGTCCAGTACATTGTATTCCCAGAGCACACCCCACAAGATCCCCGGAGGGACAGCCTACTTCAAATCCAAAAACACATATAAACAGATAGGGCAAATTCCCATTCCCCCTTCAGGACCCTGTAGAAACTGTAGAGCTGGTTAAGAGTGCTGCAGCTGGAATGAAAACTACATTGTTCCTCCTGAATCTGAGGCTCAACTATCATTCGGATCCTCCTCTCCAGAACTCTTCAATAGACTTTCCTGGGTAGGCTGAGAAGTGTGATTCCACAATAGTTAAAAAAAGGGAACTACCCCCTGGTTTGCCAATTCAGAGGTGTGGCCCCAGATGACCATGCAAGGTTGTAGAGATGTGCCAGTCAAGAGGTATTCAGGGCAGATTTCATCCACAACTGGAGCCTAGCCACAGAGAAGCTTTAGGACTGCCAGAGCAATCTTCATCCCAGTGATGGGGACACAGGTTTCCTCCTCCACGGAGGATTCCTTCCACCTCCTGACAATATATATATATATTTCAGTATACTTTTATTAACCGGAGAGAACCCCAACATGTGGGCATCAAGACGGGTGACAACAAAGATGCCCACACTGGCTCACCATCGGCCTTCCATGTCAGTAGCTGAGGACTAATCTGACAAAATCCATGCCTTCATCTGCCAAGCCTATAGCCTCTCCCACAGGTGGTGGCTCCATGGGAGGGTGACCCATGTCTTCCTTTTAGGCTTGGCCTGATCAGGCTGTGTCCATCCCTGACAACAGAGCTCATAGGCTCATTAGAACATGCAAGCCCCTCCACCATGATTAGGTGGCAATTCAAGAAGGGAAAATATGTATATACTGTCATCTAAAATCAAATAATTATTATAATAAACTACTAAGTTCGATGAGGCGATTTTTGTACATAAAACAAGTTATAAACATTTGATGTGAAATCAGTTCCTAGATGTGCTTTTAATTTTACCTGAGAAATTTACTCCGTGTCTACAGAGCAATGATGTTATACATATATTCAAGGTGGTTTTCCATTCAAACAAATATTTAGAGCACAAAATCATTTTTCTGTGTACAACTGAATGACGTTAGACATCAAGAGTAAAGTCAAAACTTTTTTAATTTAAAGAAAAGCCTTTGTTATTGCTCTTTGTGTATGTATGTGTGTGTGTGTGTGTGTGTGTGTGTGTGTGTGTGTGTGTGTGTGTGTGTGTGTAGTTATTGCCCAGTTTCATGTTAAATACCCTGATGAGAACTGATGCAGCTTTTAATCACCTCTCTACTGAGTCTGGCAGTCCTTCCCTAATCTACTAAAGTAGATTTTCACTGTGCCAAATTGTCAATATGTGCTCTTTCAAATGTTTTGTGTTCTCCGGGGCCTCATTGGGTCTCTCCACACAGAGATGACGTTCCTTAAGCATGATCTACAATAAACATAGAAAAGAAGCGCTGATGCACCAGATTATTTGGTGAAGTAGTTTTGATTTAGATATTTGTCTGTATACTGAATGAAAATTAAGTTTCTGTATTATTAATTTTACTTACTTTTGTAAGAACTTCCTTAAAGGTACTAGTTTTCTAAAAGGATTGAAGTCGTAACATGGTACAAAAGGAGAACGATCTTAATGGAACGTTCCAGCACATGCTTGTATCATGATTGCATCCTGTAATTAATGTTATATTATATTTTAAGTTAGAAATGTTAGAGCAGAATATATGACACAAACATGTTTCTGGGCAGTGGTGGCTTAGTGGTTAAAGCAATGTGTTACTGATCCGAAGGTCAGCGGTTTGATCCCCACTCTCACCACTGTTGGGCCCTTGAGCAAGGTCCTTAACCCTCAGGTTAAGCAGGTCTATAAAAATGATAATTGTAAGTCGCTCTGTATAATAGTGTCTGCCAAATGCTGTTAATGTAAATGTCAAAAATAGTCATGTTGAGTGTTATAAAGACATTAACAAATTTTTGGCTTTATTGACCCTATAAAAAAGAGCAATTCTGATAGTAGAGCCTTTTTTCTTACCAAAACCTGTAACTGAACTCACTTACACTGCAACTGTATTTATTGTAAACATTAAATGCATTTTGATGTGTTTAAATAATTTCAAGAGTTTAAAATATACTTGTTATAATTTTCAATAAATAACAAATTTCATAACATGGAATTTTGTATTCTGTGATGGTTTTATCCATAAAATAAATAAATAAATAAATAAATAAATAAGTAATAGTCTGAAATTAATTTTTTGGTGAAAATGTACTCATTCATTCATTCATTTTCTGAATTATTCATTTTCTGAATTATTCCACTTATTCCTAATTAGGGTCACGGGGAGGCTGGTGCCCATCTCAGCCGACTCTGGGCGAGGGCAGAGTACACCCTGGACTGCTCGCCAGGCCATCGTAGGTGAAAATGTATTTAACAATGCAATTGTAGGCAATGAGAACCAAAAAAAATTATTCCGACAAAATGTAAAAGTATGGCTTATAAAAACAAAAACACTGAAAATGCCAATTTTTCTGAAAAACTGAAAGGTGTCTCAGATTAATTTTTTTTTTACTTTTGTTTAACATAAATCAACTTCAAACCATATGAAATTGTTTAGCTGGTGAAATTTTTTTTTAAATATGTGAACACTATGCCTGAAAGGTTAAATGCTATAATCAAAGTAAAGGTGATCACACAAAATATTGACTTTTTCCTCAACAAAAGAGACTGTTATTTTTGTTACTATATATTGTTGTTTGTTTACTTATTCTCATCGATATGATCCAAAATTACATGAAAGAAATACTTCATGTTGTTAAGTGTATAATCATGACTGCATCACTGTGTTTTTCTTTATTTCTTCACTCGTTAAACCATTCCATACGATTTGAAGTTCATTTGTGCTATGCAAAAGTAAAAAAATAAGTTTGTTTTAAATTTTCGACACCTTTCAATTATTATGAAAAGTCTGTATTTTCAGTGTTTCAGTTTATTATTCACACTTTTACCTTAATATACTTGTCAGAATGATTTTTTGGTTCTCATTGCTTACAATTGCTTAGCAATACATCAATACATTTTCAACAAAAATTATAGAAAAGTTATTTTTTACTTCTTTTTAGGAGCCCTTTTACACAAAAGTGGTGGTGTAGAATCTTCACTGCACTCTACTGTACATTGAACAAGCAGTTTTATAATGTATTTATTTTGTGGACTTTACATTACTTACAGATTAATATGAACATCTGAAAACGTTTATTTTCTAAGATGCTTACTCATAATTAGGGTCGTGGGGAGGCTGGTGCACTTACACCTAAGGGTGATTTGGAACAGCCAATTAGACAACAATGCATGTTTCTGGACTATGGGAGGAAACCAGAGTACCTGGAAAAAAGCATGTTGACAACATGCAAACTCCACACAGAAACACCCCCAACCCATGTATCTAACCTAGGACATAGGCAAACGTGCTAACGACTGCTCCACTATGCTGCCCCATTATTATTATTGTTATTGTTTTTGTTGTTGTGTTGTTATTCTGATTATTATTATTATTATTATTATTACTCATTCATTGATTTTCTGAAGCGCTTAATCCTAATTAGAGTCACGGGGAGGCCGACGACCATCTCACCCTACTTTAAGCGAGGGAAGGCTACACCCTGGACAGCTCGCCATACCATCGTAGGGCAGAAACATGCTGACAGCAATGCAGTCTACTCTTGACAAAAATCAGCAATGGTTCTTTTATGTTCCTTTCACCACAGGCAGTGAGAGACATGGCCTGCATTTGATAACCCAGTTAGCTGCACCACGACTGCCCCTATTATTATTTTTATTATAACTATAATTATAATCATTATTATTAATATTATTAATATGATTATAATTATTATTATGAAGAATGACAATAATAAGGGGTAATTTCGCTATTTTTATATGGAAAATATCCTAAATGCAGTCAAATTGTTATATAAAATTTTAAACCATGACTTAATTCAATTTCAAGATGTTTGTACAGAATAGTTGCAAACTATTTAAAATTGGATTAACTTATTTATATACATTATTAAATGTATAAAATAAGAGAATTATCTGCTAATTGTTCAAAATATTTTAAGCTTTAATTAAAAAAATGTCTCACAGTGACCTAAACATCAAGAAGAATACATCTTATACACATAAGAATACATCTTATACATAGGGTTGTTTCCCTTTTTGATGCAGTTTTTATTTCATTAAAATGATGATGGCAGTTAATTTAAAAACACACACACACACTCACGGCTAATTACAAACAGGGGAGTACAGAGCTTTAGTGCAGGCTAATGATGAATGGAGCTGTAAGAATAAATTAACACACATTTGGACAGTTAACAATTAGGGCATAAGCGTTCGGTGCGGGTGTGAAGTATCGATTACAGTCAGGACTGAGATTCACTTCTTCACTTAATTAGATACTCTAAACTTCTATTTCCTTCCTTTTTGTCAGCACAAACTCAGTGGAAACAGAAGGAAGGTTGAGGGATGAATGAAGGAATGAAGAAGCTATCCTTTACTCAGCAGTGCACTCTTAAACGCTCCAAAGCATTTCCTGATTTTTGCTGAGATGTACAGTGCATTTATAGCTGGTGTCAGGTCCTTTAGAGCTGCCAGAAGAAGCATTAAAACATCTTCATTAACAAATTATTTACAGGAGGAGAAATGTGAGACAGTGTGTGCGGAGACATTAGTTGTGTAAGGAATAAAACATTTAACCAAATGTTGTTATAGTGAAGAACAACAGAAAGAATCATGTGATAGACTGATTACTGGTCCTGACTGTGTTTTTACTTTATTAAACAATCTTCATTTGTTGACTTACTGTGAAGGAGTTGCACTTTTTTTCCATTTATTGTTACATTTATGATTATGATAATAATCGGACTGTGTTATAATTGCAACAGGAGACTTTAATCATGCAAACCTGAAGTGTGTCCTGTCCAGACTCTACAAAAATATGAGTAGAAAGTAAAAATGTGAGGGGAAAAAACACACTGGACCAGGTCTACACCAACATTCCAGATGCCTATAAAGCTACCACCCCACCACATCTTGAACACTCAGGTCACCTCTATCTGTCCCTGATTCTATAATTATAATATAGTTATAGCCATTCTCCCAGTCATCTCCAGCTGCAGCATCAACATCACAAGATGCTGTAATTGAAAGACCTGGTAATTATTTTACACAATCCGTTTTCACACTTACACAATCCGTTTATGCTTCCCAGGAAACAAACTTTGACGTTATTTAGATGCCACGGTGAAGGAGACCAATATAAACCACAATGTGATTGCTGATTCCACAGTTGTAATCCAGAGATATTTGGTACTTGGGGAGACAACAGGGCATTTATCCCAACTTGTACAAACTTGCTCTGCAGTTCTTGGGCAGCCCTGCCTCATCTGTACCCTGCAAAAGAGTTTTCTCCAAAGCAGGAGAATCATCTGAACCCAGCAGAAAATGTTTTATTTCCCCTGTCATTATGACTTCAAACTTTGACAAAGTTCATTTCATTCATTCATTTTCTGAACTGCTTATTCCTAATTAGGGTTGCAGGGAGGCTGGTGCCCATCTCAGCTTACTCTGGGCGAGGGCGGGGTACACCCTGGACAGCTTGCCAGGCCATCGCAGGGCCATCAGTCACACAACCATTCACA
>JBCNYG010104206.1:0-13335 GCA_039654305.1 Porochilus rendahli | reverse complement strand
CAGAGTCGGCTGAGATAGGCGCCAGCCTCCCCGCGACCCTAATTAGGAATAAGCGCTTCAGAAAATGAATGAATGAAGGAATAATCTCTCTCTCTCTCTATCACTCTCTCTCCTACTGGGGTGCTGTTAGGCCGGCGCCTATCTCAGCAGACACTGGGCAGATGTTCACCAGACCATCGCAGGGCCAACACACACATTAAAATAATTTATTAATTTATTTACTTTAATATTTGAAGAGTTAAATCATATTCATTAAAATGAATATTCTTTGTAAGTCTGACTTAACGTGCACTGATCATAATGAATAATAAATATTAATATTAGATACTAAGGACAAAACTATAACTCAGGATAAAAGTTTATATCTCCACTGATTCTGAGAAAAAATCCTCCTGTGTATAATTATACGATGAGATCAATCACACAAAGATCTTTTCTCTTTAAATCTCGTAATTATCCAGTTCATCTCAGAACCAAAAGAATCCACCAGATAAAGTTTTTATTCTATAGAGATACAAATACAATTAAAATCCTGTTGTGTGATAAAAGGGGTCAATGTTCAGATTTCATACCCGTAGAGTTAAAATAATTCTATAATTATACAGAAGTGATATTTTAAATAATTTGGCGATAATATTGAACAGTAATTTTTAAAAATAATTATAAAAAAATAGAACTAATATTTGAAATAATCTGATAATAATATAGAATTTTTATTTTAAATATTTTGATAATTATAGAGAAGAGTTTTTTAAAATAATCTGTTATTATAAAACTGTTTTAAATAATCAGATAATAATATGGATCAAATTTTGTAAGATATCCATTTTAAAGAGGATGAATTTCAGATTTTCATGCCTATAAAATGCTTCCAGTTTTTCCCACAGGTTTACCTCCATTTACAATCAAATATCACCATGATATGATAAAACATATAATATATATTCACATTTAAAACTCTGTTACCCATTTGAACTGGGAATTTTCCGTTGGCACTTATTATTATTATTTTTATTATTATTTTTTAAATATTGTTATTATTATTGTTGTTTTGTTGTTGTTGTTGTACCTGTATGGTTTAATCTGTGCTTGAAGATCAGGACACTGAGAAGAATCACAATCACTGAACCAAACCCCACATTTATCCACAAGGACACAGCAGAAGAGACGCAACCTTAAAGAGAAAATTATTAATGAAACTTTTTTTACTTGTAAAAGCCATTTTAAAACTATGTACAGAAACCACTGTGAGAATAACAACAAACCTATTTCTCTGTCTGAGATCCTGGAAAGTCTTTTATTTTCCTCTCAAAAAAGAAAACATCAATTTTACCCCCTCAGTGATCATATTTACCTTAAACTGAAACTCTTTATTTTATATAATGTACCTTTCACTTGTATAAATGTTGAGTTACTGAAGTTTATTTGTTCCAGTTCTCTGAAGCTGCAGTAATACAGTCCTGTATCAGAGACATTTACTGCAGTGATGGTGAGAGACGTGTTCTTGTCCTGAACAGACATCACTATTCTCTCACTCTCAGTAAAGAAGTAACAGGGTCCTGATGGAGCTGATGTCCTAAACTGTTTACACCCAATAACAAGAGGAACTGAATCACTCGTGTGTTTATACCAGAAGATGTAACCTGTTTCAGTCAGGTCATGTTGGCACCAAATAGAGACTTTATCTCCAACTTCTACCTCCAAAGTTAAAGAACTCAGAGTCTCTGAGAGTAATCCTGCAACACCACACACACACACACACACAGACACACACGTGTCTACATAAATATATTTAAGATAGTAGATCATTAAGATAATTAACACTTACCCATGACCCAGAGAAACATACAGATATATTTGAATTGAATCATTGTGTATCAGCAGAGAGAGAAAGAGGGAAGAGTCTGTTCAGCAAATCAATCACTGTTTTATCTGAGTGTAGAGGGTGTGGTTATTCATGCAACCTACATCTCTTAAAAAGCCCCACAAGGAAAAACTAAAACCTAAAACTTTCCATATTATCTCTAGAATTCCAAGTCTCAGGTTTGTCTCAGGGATCACACACAGAGAGAACAAACTCAGCTGATTTTGCATGTTTTTACTGTGCTTGTGTGGGTTTCGTCTGGGTACTCCGGTTTCCTCCCACAGTCCAAAGACATACACTTTAGATTAATTGGTGCCCTTAGGTGTGAGTGTGGAAATGAGAAAATATTTTGGTTCCATTTTCACACATTCTGTCCTTTTTTTGTTCATTTTGTGATAAAGATCATCTTGAGCGACTGTGGCCTATGGTTAGAGAAGCAGGTTTGGTAAAAAAATAAAAAAAAAGGAAATCTCTGGTCGTAAATCAGTCACGTTTTGTTTGCTGTTTTGCTTTTGGTTTGCATGTTCTTAGCATGAACAAAGTGCAAATAAAACATGAATTATGACAAAATACACAGAATATGGCGAATGTCAGAAAATCTCAAACTTTCAGTGTGGAAGTTTCCAACTTGTCGCTTTTCTTTGCATCGAGTACAACCTTCTCACGATATTTGCGGAGTGTTTGAGAAGAGTTTGAGACTACTCCACCTCAGAGACGTTTTCACATTTGCAGAAATTTCAAACATGTTTCATACTTTTCGCCATGAGTCCACAAACCAGGTGACCAAAATGCCATGCCGCGAATGTCACGAGACAAAGTTGAGAACAAGTTGAGAATGAAAAGCGGTAGCTGCAATTTGCTATTTGCATCAGTCTCTGTTCAGTGATGAGACATGGTGGGATTTTTAAGAGGCTGCATTCACTAAATTCATACCAGGATTTTAGAAATATATATTTTATTTTCATATTTTATTTTCCTGCCAGTAATCACAAACAAACCCCTTAAAAGGTAAGTAGACAATTGTTGTAACACAGGATTGATTGTGTTATACTAAAACCCTCCACGATTACCACCACATTAGGCGTGCTGTGATTTAGTGTTTTTTGGTCACAAAGTTTCTTGTGTAAATGAGAAGAAGTAAGGGTAAACAGATGTAATTATTCAGTATACACTGACATGAGTAACTGTGATTTACCTAATACTGAGCTGCATAAAGTGCTGTCTCTCGAGAAAGTATAAATAATTAAGCACTGAAGCTATTTTCACACTTGGCATCTGTGGCTGCTAGCAAATGCAAAAACTAGTTGGTAATTTCCTGATGTTATAAAACAAAAACCTCATTCAGTTTTTAGAACTAGTGCAACATTATTCATGCTTGTCAGAATGTGTGAAAGGTGCAGGTAGTCAGAAGCGATAAACCACAGATGAGACATGAGAATGTGGGGTTTAGCTGCTCTGCTACAAGTGTCATGTCTGTAAAAGTACCACGTGTCAGTACTGTGGTTGGAACATGTACTAACCATAAAAATGGGCAGCTGCTCTATATGTCTGATCACAAACGTGCAGCTTAAAAGATGCTTCGCATGACTACATGACAGTTGGAGCATCTAGTAAAATTAAAATAAAATTATCTGGTTTTAATATATCTTCTGCTTCTCTAACCATTATACCATGGCTCAATGGCATTAAGTGTTACTCATTAACCAAACTGAATAAAAGATTGCATACACTGAATAAGCCGTAGCACATCAAAAATGTTCTGTTGTAATTCAAGCTGCTTTATTAAAAAGGAGTAATACATTTGCACACGGGGGCGCTATGTGACAATCACACTGGAAGCATCTGTGATTTGCATATACACTTTTTCATGTATGTGAGCAGACACTTGTCTGTATGTAAATGTGATGTAGATGTATTATGTGCAGTGTGTTCCTTGAAGTTAACCTTTATACTGTTACTTTTGCAAATCCCTTACCTTATGAACTTGAACAGACGTTCCACATCTTATTCTCATGATTTCTCACATTATCGAGTGTGAAACTACAAATGGCAGCCTTTTCCTGACCTTAACCTTATGCATATTGTACAAGCTATTTCTTACGAACTGCTGGGAAGCTGAGAGGCTTCACCATCTCTGACATTGCTGAGCCTGGACCTGACCAACTGGGGCAACCCCAGCTTATAACACTGACTCCAGAGGTTAACACAGTGGCCACTATACATGATCGGTACTTCATTCCATGCACTTACTCGCTTAGCCTGACACACTGGAGCAGGGTAAATATGGACTCATCTGATCACATGACCTTTTTTCATTGCTCGGGGTTAATCTTCATACCCCCTGGAGCTTTATTTTTTCTGCCTCACTAACAAACAGCTTACTTATGAACGCACAGCTGTTTAATGCCAATGCTGTGAGTTATCATTAAATTGTAGAATATGTGGAAATGTCCTTTTGTTCACAATTAAACATAGCTGTAAGTTCTACTGTACATTCTTTTTTATGATTTACTAAGTAAGGTTAAGTAAGCTACGATAATAGCCAGTTAAGATAATATTCTGACTTTTTTTTATTCTTTTTTCTTAATTCAGGCCAATAATTTATCCTTTTGTAAAAGCAGGGACATTTTTTCTGTTATACATTCCCTACATGAAAGCACAGGAAACATACTCACTACATATGTTAAAGTCAAATAACATTCACAGCTCTCATCTCAACATCATATTAATCACTGCAGTAATTATACAACCAAGGGCTCATGTAAAACCAGGTGGTGACTTTTTTCACTATTTCTAGGCCCTCTCTCGCTGGTAGTTAAGCAGTGTGATCTGTTTACACACCCTGCCCTAGCTTTTTTCTTTCCAGACAAACTTTTGGGGATTAGTGATTGAGCATCCACAAGGCCATATACATAGGTGCTACACAGCTCCAGAGAGCTCACATGCATATATGTTTCATGATCATACCAAGAGTTAAATACAAATATACGAAAACAAAATACGAATAAAAAACTTTTTTGCCTTTTATGAGCACACTACATTTTCCAAGTCATCTACAGGGTTCTTCCAATGTTTTGTAGTAAACTTCAAACAAGCTTCAACAAAAAGTGTTTTTAGGTGATTGAAAATAGAAAATATGGTTATAGACTACACTGGATATTGTTACCCCTCGACCATCAGGCTCTTGCGATTCCACTGTGGTCCCAATTTCTACATCTAATACCTCAGCAACTACACATGCTAACCTTTTGAAATTTTATATCTCGAGAACTGCTTGGCAGATCATTCTGAAATTTAGCATATGTTTCCTATGGCGCATAGGTGTGCATGGGCATGTCAGTTTCTCTGTTTGACCTTTGACCTTGACCCTATAAATTCTGTTCTGGATATTTCTTAAGAACTGCTGGATGGATCATTCAGAAATTTAGCATGCACGATTCCTATGGTGTGTGGATGTGCATAGGCTTGTGAGTGTCTCTGTTTGACCTTTGAACTTGTCACAGTGACCCTTTTTCTCAGCTATTTCTCAAGAGCTTATTGGTGGAAAATTCTGAAGTTTTGCATGCAGGTTTTCTGTGGTGTATAGGTATGAAAAGGCTTGTCAATTTCTTTGTTTGACCTTTGACCTTGTCAAAATGACACATGAACTTATACATTTTTCTGGGGTATATCTCAAGAACCACTGCATGGCTGAGGATTTCTGCTTACTTTATTTTCTCTGTGTTTCCTAGAGTTTGCTAGAGCTGTGTTTGAGTGATCCTTAGCTCTCGGGATGATCGTCTGACTAACAGTTTGACTTTCCATTTAGTAGGTGATAGTTAGCATCTGTCAGTCACCTGTGTTTTAAGAGAGCTAGCTGTCATGATTTTTTCCATGCATAAAGAAAAATTATTTCATGTTATGATGTCTGTTATTTCAGCTATATTATTTATAGCTAGATAATAAAAATATGTCCCCTTTGTAGATCAATAAAGGAATATTCTATTCTATTACACCTTAACTTATCTTGTTTAATTTCAGTAATATGTTGACATCTTTAATATTCCCTTCTTGTATGTGGCACTATCAGTACAACAAAGGTCAAAGCCCTCACATATTGTATTTTACTAAAATTTGAAGATACAGAATCACCATGAAGTATCTTTATTAAAAGACTAACAACATGAGTGTCTGAGGAAAATGTGGTCATGTAATAGCTGGGCACCATGTTCACAGCTCATTAAAGTAAAGTAAAGTAAATATAATCTCATCTGATTTTTTTGTCTGCTTTATGTGGAAAAAGTAAATAATGCTTTAATCCCATCCTTTCAGAGCGTTAATAGAAATGTCATAAGGCTGGATGTGTACATGAGACATGGTATGATGAAATCTGATATTATATACTGACAGATTTTGGTACTTCAGAGAATACCTTACAAATTAGGAATACAAAAAAACTGGGCAATATCATTTTAGATTTTTAGTGGGGCCAAACATCAGGATAGCAGTGACAACCCACTGATAGTGTGGCTTGAACATTCGGAGCAGTATGCCAGCAGCACCCTGCCACTGGGCCCCCACTGCCCCTCTCTTATTGCAGGCACTCCAAATCATCCAGGTTCTCACTGCACCCTGCTGCTAGTTTGTGGAACTGCACACATAATCCCTCCCACCTCCAAACAACAGTAACTGAGAGCTTCGTGTTGCTTAATAAGAAGTTCTGTGTTTCTGTGATGCTGCTGATAAAGTTAATTTCACTCCGTTTCCAGGTAAAACTGCTCTTTTACATGATACAAGGATGAGGACACAGGGAGACATGACCCACATATTTTGAATTGCGTTTTCAAAAACACTACATGTCCCATTGGGGAGCGTGTAGTCAAATCAGAGACTGCCCCTTCATCCGGGTACGGCGTCTGTAAAAACAAATCATCCAATCACAGATTAACATCAAAGGGAGGGCTTACTGCCTGAAACAGATACGATTTTAAATTCCGCGTCTTTTAGTGAATCAGATAAATTTATCAAACTGAATTAAAAGAGCCAAGTCTTTCAAATCCCAGGTTTCCCCTCATCAAATCTGTTAAATGGTGATGGGAAGTCCGATTCGTTTAACTAACTCGATTCTTTCGGCGGTAGTGAATCGATTCTTTTGATTCACCAAAAAAAAGTTCGCCAAAGTGAGTAAAATGCCAGTGTGGCGAATGAAGTTTTCCCAGAATGAGCCATGCTGGCGAAAGCCTTTTTTCAAAGGTAGTTTAAATTTAGTAATGGCTGTTTGATACAAGATTCAGAACCGAAATTGCATTTTCTATGAATCACTGTTTCGAAGCTTGCTTTGGTGCGGAAATAGACACGTGACCGGTGACGTCCTAAGCATTAACTGCTTCCTTCCTCTGGGTGAATCACGTGACTGTTTCAAACCAGTCGAGACTGCCTTTGACCTGTGTTTGACCTGTGTCGTCAGTTCACGCCGCCATATTGGAACCAGGATGGTGTAGGATTTCTAACGTAAACAAACCCGCACTGCTGCATTTAGGGGCTCGGCTTACTGCAGAAATCTCGTTTTATACAAGTATCAAGAGGCCACAGACATTATAACCTGTTTAAGAGAAATACATTTATAAATGTGTGTGATTTCTTCAACATATCTTTATAAATAGTTACCAAAGAATAAAATGCATTATACTTGCATTAAAAGCTTATGTGCAAATCAATAATTTTATTTGTACATTATTTCTAAAGTGGGGATGTGAGAAAATGAACCAGTGTTTAACAGTCTTAATACCAGAATAAACAAACACTTTGTGCTTCTACATTTCCAAATTTTCGACTTTATTTACTTCACATAAATTGACCCAAAGTGGGTGTGCTGTGAAATCAACAACATAAAATGTAAAAATATTGTAAGACACATTGACACACTAAATTAGCTAAAAAATGATAATAATATAAATATAATTAAAGTACATGATAAGCTTAAGGAGTCATGCAGAAAATTAAAGATAGGCAACCTTCACCTCTCTGCGATGGCCTGGAGAGCTGTCCAGGGTGTACCCCGCCCTCGCCCAGAGTCGGCTGAGATGGGCGCCAGCCTCCACGCAACCCTAATTAGGAATAAGCGGTTCAGAAAATGAATGAATGAATGTATCAGTGCATCAGCTCGTAGAATATTTCATTCATTCCTTCATTTGTTGAACCGTTTAAAGCTACTCCAGCACTAGCGGATAGCCGGTGTGTTTTATCTCCCATTATCGGTTAATTTTGGATGAATATAAAGGTTTCCTGGTGCAACTACCCCAGCTCATAGGGCTAATATATCTTATTCACTTGTTTTACATCTTGTTTTGGTTCTATGTCTGTTTACACTAAAAATAACAAGACCACGTGGCCAGAGATAAGATCTTACACATACATGGTAACTTGTCAACGCCAAGTTAAAGATCAAGTTTTAAGAAACAGAACAAGGCATACGATTTTACGAGAAATATAAAAAAGATGACACACAACTAGGGTCATGGCGCTATAATAAGCAAATTGCTTCATACAGCCTTTGCCATATGATGTCATATGAACCATTTATACCTTTCAACAACGAGAGGAATCTTTCAGCTGCTATTCATAAATGGGTAGCAGTCAACAAAGCCGGCTACACAGCAACACAGTATGACATCCATGCTGATGTGGGAGAGCATTTGATGCGTGCATGCAAGCAACGCAAAGATAAAAATCAGACATTGTAAAAAAATCATGAAATGACAAAAAAAAGGTCTTACTGTTTGTCCTTGGGGTTTAAAAAGATCCTTATATCTACTGTATAATCATTCATTCATTCATATTTTACGCCGCTTAATCCTAAGGTCGAGGGGAGGCTGGCGCCCATCTCAGCCGACTCTGAGCCGGAGTATCCCCTGAACAGCTCGCCAGGCCATTACAGGGCCAACACACACAACTATTCACACTCACACCTAGGGGGTGATTTGGAACAGCCAGTTAACCTACTGTGCATGTTTTTGGACTAGGGGAGGAAACCGGCGTACCCGGAGGAAACCCACACAAGCACGCAAACTTCACACAGAAACACCCGAGCCCGGGTATCGAACCCAGGCTTTCTTGCTTTGAGGCAGACGTGCTAACCACTGGGATGAACTGTGCTAGCAAACAGAGTGCTGGCTACTTTATTTCCTGGACGTGTTCAGACTCAGCCATGTTTTTTTGCTTCTTTCTGACATGCAGCTGGCTCTCTCTCCAAACAAAAACACATTCAGTATATTCACCGTTAAGGGACAGTGCAGAGACGGGATACTGTAACCTAGTAAGTGCTCTTGTTAAAAATTTCTTTCCTTACTATATCATCGAGTATAGGCTTAGTGGCACGCTGACCTGTTTGGAAGTGTGTTTTACTGATTAGGCAGGTGCACATAGCTTAGCCTACTTGCTCGAGTTAGATTAAGTCACTCCTTGGATGAGTTCATTTAGAAGACATTCAGGAAAAGGGAATGGGGGCGGCATATGATCGCCTGGAGCAAACTCAGTGTTTTTGACAACTTTGTTAATGACCTGCACTCTTGCACTGTGTAGGCTATTGTCAGAACTCATGCTGTGGGCGAACAGGGGCGGGGCACGGGAAGAGCACTTGGCAGCAACTAAAGAGCATCGGCGTTTAAAGGAAATGTCCTTCCTGTAGCACGTAAAAAGGTTCCGATGTGTTTTGGACGTGATGTGTTTAGTGATTCTGGTGCTAATTTGTTAGCTGACGTTTATTTTTAGAGTGGACTTTAGAGTTAGTGGTTGCCTGATAGCACATGGTAACACTGCTAGCATAATTATTATGACTTTTAATAGGAGGGGCTGTTTGAAAATTATTGTAAATCTAAAATTTCCCAGACACCGGTGTTTCTATGTGGAGTTTACATATTCTACTGTGTTTATATGGATTTCCTCCGGGTACTCTGGTTTCCTCCTACACTCCAAAGACATGCGCATTGGGTTAATTGGCTGTTCCAAGTTGCCCCTAGGTGTGGATATGAGTGTCAACGGTTGAGTGTGTTCAGGGTGTGCTCCGCCTTTGTACGTTGTCGGCTAAGACGGGCACGGCCTCCCGACGATGCCGGTAGGAGAAAGCGGTCTGGCAAAAAAGTGAGCAAGAGTGATGAGTGTAAATCTAAATGCTGTATTTAGGGCAGCATGGTGGCGTCACGGTTAGCATGTCCATTTCATGATGATGGCCTTGTGATGGTCTGGTGAGCTGTTCAGGGTGCACCCCGCCTTCGCGCAGTGTCCACTGAGATGGGATCCCTGGTAGGATTGAGCGGTTCGGCAAATGAGTGAGTGTGAGAGTGATTGGCGTATTTATACCACATTCTTGTCAAAATGTGAGTTATGTCCAAGGTCTGGCTTTTACTCTTTTAAGCAACAGTATCTGCAGAGCACTTTTAATGCAGTTTATTAAATTTACACTTGCTGGAAGCAGTATTGCAGGAGAGCTCTCAGAGCATCTTCCATACACCCTAATGTTACTCCATTTCAT
Organism: Porochilus rendahli; assembly: GCA_039654305.1. Lineage (NCBI taxonomy): Eukaryota > Metazoa > Chordata > Actinopteri > Siluriformes > Plotosidae > Porochilus > Porochilus rendahli. Next base: position 2,962 of record JBCNYG010104206.1, on the reverse strand, counting down.
CTCAATTTTGACATATTTGTTATCATTTCAGATCGCTATACTGAATACAAGAAGAACATGATCGAACAAAAAAAGCTTAATTTAAGAATCGGTCATGCCACCTTTAGCAGCACACCTTACCCACCAACTGTGACAAAACATGTCCAAAAAGCTGGAGATCAGTTTTCCACAATGCTGTTAAGGAATTCTGGCCTGCTCTTCCCTGCAAAATTGCTTTAATTCCACCATATTGGTGAATTTTCGTTCATGCATGACCTGCCCATTTAAGGTCCTACCACATCATCTCAATGGGGTTCAAGCCAGGACTTTGTCTCAGCCATGCCAAAACGTTAATTTTGGGTTATTTTTTTTTTTTTTTGGGCCATTCACAGTTGCTTCAGATGGCTGTTTTGCTGCAGCACTTCAGCTTCAGATCACAGACTGATGACCAGTCAGGATTTACTACCACCATCATGCTTGACTGCCGGTATGATGTCCTTATTATGGAATGCTGTGTTAGCTTTACACTACATGCAATCATCCATGTGTACAGTTGTGACTCAGCAGTCCACAGAACTTTATTCCTTAACGCTTGAGGGTCATCCAGGAGTTTTAGCCAAGTGTGAGAAGAGACGTTATGTTCCCCTTGGCTCAGCGAGTAACACTGTCACCTCACAGCAAGAAGGTTCTGGCTTAGTCTTGTAGCCAACAAGGGTTTTTCTGGGTGGAGATTGCATGTTTTCGCCATGGTTACGTGGGTTTGCCATGGTTCCCTTCCACAGTCCAAAGACATGTACATCAGGTCATAGGGCTACTTTAAATGGTATAATTCTGGAGCAGACGTTCTCGACTGGTGGACTGCAATCCAACAAAGTATTTCAGTTGACTAAGCCAAAAAAAGTGAAAAAGAAAAAAAAATGGAACACAGCTGGATAAAGGATAAACTGGAAGCAACTCCAGTAAAAATTAACTATTGAAGCTTCTGGAGCAAATCATCAGTTGTAGTTAATCATGCATTATTTCTAATTTTGATGAATTCTATCAAGATTACTGACTTATACATAATAGATGTGATATATATATATATATAGGTAGACGTTTGTGGACACTTGACCATAACACTCATGTGTTTCTTGATGGTTGGACTCCAGGTTTCGTTCCTCTTTGCTGTTATAATAAATAAATTTCTCTTTTCTGGGAAGGCTGTCCACTAGATTTTGGAGTGTAGCTGTTGGGATTTGTGATCATTCATCCACAAGAGCATTATTAAGGCCAGACGGGGACAACTGGGCCAGTTGGCGTTCTAGTTCATCCCAAACGAGTTCAGTGGGGTTGAGGTCAGTGCTCTGTGAAAACGACTCACGTTCTCCCACTCCTACCTTGGCACGGCATGTCTTCATGAAGCTCACTATGGGTGTGTGTGTGGGGGGGGGCGGGAAATGTCATGCCATAACAGGTATTGAGCCTCTTGGTTCTAGTGAAGGGAAACTGTAACCCAATAGCAGACAAGGACATTCTGCACAATTGTGTGCATTAAACTTCGGGAAGAAGCTACATAAGGGTCTGGTGGTCAAGTATCCGTCAACGTTTGTCCAAATGTATGTATGTAGCTTTATTACAAATGTTATGCTCCTGTGTTAGAAACTTCAGGTAAACATGAATGATTAAAGCCAAACAGAGAGACTAGGTCAGGATGACGTGCATGGTTTAACTGTATTATAAAAAGCTATACCGACTTTCCACTTCAACCTAAGGTCTCATACTATGTCTCTCTCTCTCTGTCTCTCTCTCTCTCTCTCTCTCTCTCTCACACACACACACACACCACAAAGCAGTTTTCCCACGGTTTTGCATACCTCAGCAGTACCCTCCTCTTTCATACAGCCCAATCAGCAAACCTCTTCACACCTTAGTTCTGGGCTAATAATGTACACACATTGCATTCTTATCATCCTCAGCAAACACCTCTCGCTTCTAAGTGGTGCCAGAAAATTACCTCTCACTTATGATACATGAGAAAGCGTTTTCGTATTGAATAACGTGCATACAGGTGTGTGTCTGCGAGCACTGTGTTCTTCGAGAATTAAATAAAAGGAAATGAACCGGAGTAGGTCAAAGTAAAACGCAGCAAAAAACAACAAACAAACAAACAAAAAATATGTATATACATGTTGTCGCACACACAAACACACACACAGAGACACACACACACACACACACACACACACACTTCATCAAATTATTTCTATAATAAATCAACTCAACTAGTCGAATAATAGGAATCAGGATTGTATTCAGGATGGCACGGTGGCGTAGTAATTAGCATATCCAACTCAAAGCAAGAAGGTCCAGGGTTCGAGCCTCTTGCTCGGCAAGAGCGTATCTGGGTGGAGTTTTGCACTTTCTCCCTTTGCCTGCCTTCGTTTCATCTGGGTATTCTGATTTCCCCTCACGGTCCACAGGCACATATATTAGACTAATTGGATATTCTTGATTGCCCCTATGTGTGAGTGTGCATGGTTGTGTGAGTGTTGGCCCTGCAATGGTCTGGCATACTGTTCTGGGAGAACCCTGCCTTCTTCTGGATTTGGCAAGGATGGGCTCCAGCTTTTTTGCAACCCAATTAAAGGATACTTCGGTTCAGAAAACAAATTGAAATGAAATGAAATGATGATCCTGTTCAATTATAAAAAGTACAATATTAATGTTTGAACTTCAGATGAGTATGGAATGACCCTGACATTTTATTCGCAGCTTTTATGAATCATGGCAAGGACTCCAGCAGTCATTTGTTTGATTTTCGTTTGACTTTATTACACTACAGGTGCAAAAGTTTATTCATTCATTCATTCATTCATTCATTTCCGAACCGCTTATTCCTAATTAGGGTTACGGGGAGGCTGGCGGCCCATCTCAGCCGACTCTGGGCGAGGGCGGGGTACACCCTGGACAGCTCGCCAGGCCATCTCAGGGCCATCAGTCA
>JBCNYG010104190.1:0-13340 GCA_039654305.1 Porochilus rendahli | reverse complement strand
ACATCCAGTGCTGAAGCACCGCCTCTGGCGGTCATCCAGGATTCATAGAACCGTAGTTACATCCGTAACTTTCGTTTACCCTGATATTGAGTTAAAAGTCGCTTAATAACAGATTATTTTCCCCCTTTGATTTCTTTCTTGAGGTCCTCTAAGCTCATATCTAAAAGGACTCCACTGATTAGTTTGGTTTTTAATTTAAAATCCATTTAAAGCCTTGATCTTTAGTACATTCTTTTGTTGCACAACATAAGTGGTTTTTATTTACCTTTATATTAATCCTTAAAAACCTTGCTTGCTTGGCTGGACTGATTAGCCTTGGTGAGCTTAGCTGGATGTAATTTGCCACTTGGAGTGTTCTCCAAACACAGTGATTAGTTTACACTTTTCATTATCACTGCTTTTTCTTGCTTGTTTTCAGCTTAATTTGAATATCTGACTCATATTTTTGCCCTTACTTTACTCCAAACCAGCTGATCTTCCTCTGATTCACTTGCTATAGATTCACAATTTCTAAGCGATGCTGCTCTGGGACTTGTACCTGCCATCCTGCCACCTCCTCTGCCTTTTCCAGCTGGTCGCCACATGTATTGGCCTAGGCCTTTGCTGTTTACCACTTTTATAGCAAATCCTGATTATAATCATTTGTTTCAAATGACAATTTTCTGTCATTTAAAAAAAAATCTCATTAGTGGTTCTTAAATCCCCCTATCCCACCTTTGCAATCCTGAAACACAAGAACAGATACACATTAAAAGTGAAATTAAGTTTACCAGACAAACATAAAATATGTTTGCTTCATGTGGTCTAAAGTATGAGCAAAACTATACATACTGTCATTAAGAACTTTGAGAGAGAAATTTCTGTATATCTGTACTTGTAGTGGGAGGTGGGGGTTGGGGGTGGGGGGTTTGAAGTATACCCTGTGGCTTTAGAGATGATAGTACTTGGACACTTGAGAAAATGATGCTGAGTTGTCATTTTGCCACACTTCACTGCACATGTGGTAGGTCACTTTGCAAAAGTGGGCCAAATGCAGTTTGAGCAAAACTTACACAGTTTGAGGAGTGGTTTGGAAAGCCTATATGAAGGCTCAAAAATGTCCACTATTGAGAGTTTAGTGCATGTCATAATGCTACGTCTATAACATGAACAACGTCTCCGAGCAGTGAGTATGGTGTAGGCCGGGTTCAGCTACAGTGAGGAAGCAAGGCATATGGGCTGTACGCAACCCATCACCTGATTGTCCACCACAACATGAGAGGGTCAGTTGATGACAGGCCACATCTAGGGCGAGAGAAATTATCATTTTGGCATGTGCCATTTTGTTGTATTGTCTTTGATGTGCATAATTTATACTTGACACTTTTGTTTGATGTTTTTTGAAGCCAACATGCTAAACAAATTATCCATTTTACAAAAATGCAGAGGTTTTGGGTACCAGAATAAAACATTATGTAGAAAAATAAGGTCTCAAAGTTTTTAATAACTGTCAATGTAACATTTGCTGAAATATTTATAATAAAAAAAAAACTTTCTACCTGGCAGAAACAGTCCTAAAGTTGCAAGTAAAAAACATTCCTTAAAGGTTTATTTCATTTAAACACTAAGCACTACAAAAGTAAATTACTGTTTGTTTTTTTTTTAGATAATTTTAAGGGGTTAACAGAGCATTAATCACTTTATTTGGTTTCAGGTGGGATACTGGAATGAGGAGGACAAATTTGTGAGTGCAACGGCCTACACAACTGGAAGTAATGACACCTATGGATTTCAGAACCACACTTGCATCGTCACCACCATTTTGGTATTGTCTCATTACAGTTCTTTTACTTGGGCTCAATTTAATGATAATATACACTAAAGGGAAATGGGCTTGAGGGATAAATGAACAATATTTTTATATAACATGATTTTTACATGAAATCCATTCAAGTACAAGAACAACATTAAAACTTCACACTAACGCACCCTCACCACACCCAGGACTCAAATCCACCTTCTTGCAGTGAGGCAGATGGGCTAACCACATCAACATTACCTGGCAATATTTAAACTTCAGAAGTATATTATTAAATCAACTTTAAAGATTTTTTTTAATCTATTATGTGTATTACATTTCAAATTCCAGTGCATTCCACAGATTGACTCCATACACAGATGCACATCTTCGTTTTGCATTTGTCTTCAGGGAGGTGGATTTCTAGGCACCTGGTTGGTGACTACTGGTAGAGACACTGAATGGATTGATACAATGAGTACTATGTACTTGTTGAATGGCCAATGACAGAACCATGGCCAATAAATATGAAGTTAATTACTATTTACTCTTTTAATAAACTTGCAATCTGATTTGTGTTTGTGAGGATTTGGGTTTATTTAGCACAAAAGGAGCAGGAAAATTTTATGCTGCTGATGGTCAGCAAGGGATGGTCAGTAATCATCCAATTTTATTTCAACTGTATTTAAAGGACTTCAGCTCATAGTTCACTCAAGTTTGTCCACAAAAACCTTTGTTTACAGAGGCATAGTTATGTTGCAACAACTTTAAGCTTTTGGTAATGCTACAGCCTACAAACCCAATTAAGATAATTGTGTACTTCCAACTCTGTGGCAACAGTTTGAGAAATACCCACATGAGTGAGATTATCAAATAATTTGAGTACATTCAATATAATACATGGGTGGCACAGTGGTGTAGTGGTGAGTATTTTTATCTCACAGAAAGAAGGTTCTAGGTTTCATCCCCAGGCTCGGTAAGAGTGTTTCTGTGTGGAGTTTCTATGTTCCCCCCATGCTTGTGTGGGTTTCCTCCAGGTGCTTCGTTTCTTCCCATAGTCCAATTAATTCAATTCAATTCAATTCAGTTTTATTTGCATAGCGCTTTTTACAATTGACATTGTCACAAAGCAGCTTTACATAGTAAAATTAAATTAGGGAGGAATCTAAAAAATTTTCTACAACCCCCTACACATCTCTAATGAGCAAGCCCGTGGTGACAGTGGCAAGGAAAAACTCCCTCAGTTGACACAAGAAAGAAACCTTGAAAAGAACCAGGCTAAAGAGGGAAACCCATCCTCATTTGGGTGAAACCATAAAATACAAACAGCATAAGAAAATTTCATTACAGTCAAACATGTAGTCCAGTTGGTTATACCACAACTGTTAGTCCTAGATAACTGCAGCAAGAGAGTTTATGTCACCAGCAGTGAAAAGTCATTTCCACAGTCACTGAGTGCTGCATGGGTCTTCATCAGCAGGAGCGAAGGGCCACCTCGCTTACCTTACAGTCAAAAGAGACTCATCTTAGTCTTAGTCACACTTACCATAATACCAGACTTGCCTCAGTAATAACTTCAGTAGCAGACTCTCCTTAGCAACAGACTTAAGTTTGTTACATACTCGCCTCAGTAACAGACATACCTCAGTAACGGACTCACATTAGTAACACACTCACCTTAGTAACAGCCTTGCCTCAGTTACAGACTCGCATCAGTATCAGACTGGCCTCAGTAACTCTTACTTTAGTAACTGACCTTGCATTAAGAGATTTAGGAACAGATTTAACTTAAGTAACAGAATTGCCTCACTAACACACTTACACCAGTAACAGAATCACCCAAGTGACAAACTTGCATCAGTAACACACTTACCTCAGTTACATACTTGCATTATTAGTTTATTATACAGAACAAAACAACATTTTTGAACAATTGTTCAATTGCTGACTATTCATCTCATCAATTTACATATTAGTTCAATTCAATTTAATTTTTATAATTTAATAATCAATAAAAACATAAAGCAGCTTTGGTTAAGATGTCAGGCAGGTCTGGAAAGCAGAAGCTGAAAACCTCAGGAGCTTTCTCTCTCTCTTTCTCTCTGGTGCATTCTGGGAGTAGACCGTGGAGTGTGTGTGTGTTCACGGTGAGAGCAACTGTGTGGGCTGTATCCCTTTCAATTTTCATACTTTATTTCTTTCTCTTTACTCCTGCTTTAAGTATTAAAGCAACTTTTCATTTTTGTGTTGTTTAGGATTTTTTGTGTTAGTGTTATTATTTGTTTTTTTGTTAGGAGGAGAGTGGTGGCGTGGCGGGGTGTAGGAATGGCGTCCCACTTGGCTGGGTGTGGCCCTTCCCTTTCACTCCATCACGGAATCAGGTGCACTCCTGAAGCAAAGGCGGTGTGGAAGATGTGCTTATTGCAGTTGGGAAGCAGGATGGGTATGAGAATATCACCTTAGCGTCTAGGATGAATAAGGCTGTGGTGATCTTCCTGAAGCAGGGGTGTTTAGTGAACCGTATCGTTGAGACCGGGGTGTGGATCAGTGATGTGTTTGTAACCATCACACCGCAGGTCTCACCCAGGGTCAAGGTCACCGTCTCCAATGTTCCCTGTTTATCCTGAACAGTTATATCGAGTGCGAGCTCTCAAGTTTCGGGAAGTTCGCCAGTGCCATGAGAACTGTTCCACTGGGCTGCAGGACTGAGGCCCTGAAACATATTCTGTCTTTCAGGAGACAGGTCTTCATGTTCCTCGAGTCACCGACATTGGATGTTTCTTTCCGTGTTTCATACAGGAGGAAATCCTACATGTTGTACGCGACCACCGGGAGGAAGCATGTGGTGTTTTGAATGCGGTGCCGTCGGTCACAAAAAGTTTTCATGCCCGCATAAGTCACAGGCTGATGATGGTGAAGGGACCAGCGATGGATCGGCTAGGGTTCAGAAGGAACCTGAGAAAATAGGGGAACAGGTGGAGATGTCGGATTCGAGTGTCCCGGACAAAACATTAATAGAGAAAGAAACATGCAATTATAATGATATAATGAGCAACACAGAGGACAAAACTGAAACCGAAACTGATACAGTAACCGAGGCGCAGTCAGTGGAGCAGAGCCCTGCGGGGGGTAGAGAGGAGGTGGGCAGGCAGACAGAAGGACTCAGACCATCACTGTAGAACCTGTTACTGTCCCACCCATCAGGGACATCCACGATCCCGGAGCGGTCCCAGTACAAGACGGGGGAGATGAGGTGATGGAGAATGACGATGCTCTATCTGATATCTCCTGTCTGATCTGGGTTCTCAAACTCTGGATGAACAGAAGTACTTACTGGAAGAGATCAACACTTTTTTAGATGAGACATTCGGGAAAACGGTGGAGGTGAGTGAGTACTTTCCAGATGTTGAAAAGTTTATGGTGTCAGTGATCATGCTGCAGAGGACAGTCGGGTACAAGGAACTGAGCAGACAAAAAAGATTCAGACTTAAAAATTTGTTAAAACTGTGGAGGGACAAGACCCCTGTAAACCAGAAAAAAGTGTTAAAGTGACATGGTGTCTATCCTCTTTCTGTCCTGCTCTGTCTCTTCTGATCCTGTCCTTTTCCTTCCACCTCCTCATGGATACTTTCAGGTTAGGGTCTCTTAATATTAACGGGTCCAGGGATAAAAATTAAAGAGCTGTTTAATAATGAGTATTTACAACTTAAAAAGGTTGAGGTTATTTTCTTACAGGAAACACATTCCAACAGCTCTAATGAGGTGGATTGGGGGGTTCAGTGAGAAAGGAAGATTTGTTTTAGTCATGGATCATGAATGCAGGGGTAGCAATTCTCTTTACAATGAATTTTAATGTCACATTTATTTCAGTAACTGAACTTGTAAAGGGGAGAGTTTAATTGTTGAAGTTGAAATTCAGGGCACTTTTTATAAATGTTTACAGACACAATAATGATCCAGAATGTTTTAATGTTTTACAAAAAATCGACAGCACATTACAACAGTATAGTAAAGATGTTTTATGGTAATGGGGGCGATTGAAACTGTACTGTTGATTTTATTTTGGATAGAAATGGTGAAGAGCCACATCCCCAGTCTAGCCAGATGCTTCAGAGCCTCATAATAAAAGCTAACCTGGTTGATATTTGACATAGTTTACTGACTGTTGATATAAACATGCTCAAAATACCACACCGACAGGATTACTGGCATTTTAATGTAAAGCTTTTATTAGATACAGTCTTATGTGAAAGATTCATTTTATTTTGGAATGTCTGGAAACAGAAAAAAATACTTTTGCCAAAACTACATTGCATATGCTAACCGTAACACAAAAGCGACCATCCAGAAGCTAGAGAAGGAAATTTTATACCTCCAAAATGGCCCAGATATCCAAAGCACTCCTGAAGCTAGCACAACACTATGGGAGAAGAGGCATGACTTGAGCTTCCTTATTCAGAAATGAGTGAAGGGAGCTTTGGTTAGAGCCAGGATGGCAGCAGTAGCAGACATGGACGTCCCCAGCGCTTTTTTATTCAAACTCAGGCAGAAGACAGCACAGCAAAGACAAATGCTGCACCTTCGTCGACCAGATGGGTCCCTGACCTCTGAACAATGAGAAATGAGAAAGCTAGCGGTGGACTTTTACACTGGACTATAGGCAGCCTCAATAACAACAATGAAGAGACGACAGCTCATTTCCTTCAAGGACTACTGGAACTCCGCAAAAGGCAGAAGGAGATCCTGGATGCTGGTCAGGCACCTAGATGGACTGCCGGCGGAGTTCTATAAGCACTTCTGGGGAGCGCTGGGGGAGGACTACAATGAAGTAATAAAGGACTGTGTGAAGAGGAGGCTACTGCCCAGTAGCAGTCGACATGCGGTTCTGTCACTGCTGCCAAAGAAATGTGATCTTGTTCTAAACTCTCTGATTCATGAGGATCAGTCGTACTGTGTGCCAGACAGATCCATCATGGACAATCTGTTTTTAATCAGAGAAATTATAGGCATGGGTATCACTGATAAATACAGTGTGGGACTGTAGTCATTAGACTAAGAAAAAGCTTTTGATCAAGTATGACATGACTATTGTCGGAACTCAGAGCCCTCCCTGAGTGGACATAGACCGGTGGAAGCACGTTCCATCTTTTATCACCTTAGTTATTTTTTTAACTTTTGTGTCATAACTCAATAAATATCTAAAACCAGTCTATTAAATTAAAATCCCAATTCAGTAGATAAGGATAAGCAGGAATCTTTATTCCAAGTTGCAGTCAATCACAAAAACTATTCTGAGGGAGCAGCTGGTCTCTAAGGTCTGATCCCATCAGCACCAAAATCAGAATCAGCAAATTTCCCTCTAAAAAAAACGTTCTTTTATGCTCTTTGGCATCCTTAGACGCCACCCTATTTTAATTTGCATATGACTAAGAATTTTCCCATTAAATTCATGTTCTTAGGCCAATATGGCTCCTCCTTCATCATTTTACATGTGTTTTCCTTTCCCATTATTTCCTGTTCCTCCCTTAATGTGATGGTCCTACTTAATTTTCCCCTTATTTCCTGACGTTCTTGGGAGTTTTTTATAAAAAATTGGCTCTTACATATAAGCCCTGCTTTCATTTTATCTTGTCATTTCTAAATTTGCTCTGTTGTGAATCGGTCAGATTGAATACACTGCACGCTACTTTTCTGATTCACTCAACATGTGTAAGTACTTTTTAATCTTTTCTTCATTTTATCTACAGTCCTGTAAGCAAGTTATTTTATATAATTGCTGTGTTATAGTTTTGTTTTAGCCCTTAATGTACCAATATTCACTTTATTAGTTTACCTAAATGCATGTCATGGGTTCTTAGGCCTTAAAGCGTTTTTCAGTATTATGTTGATCGCTAAGTTATATTGCAAATTACATATTTTGATTTAATAGTCACATGACATGTATCTTTTCTCTTTCCATTGTTTCCAGCTCAGTCAGCCCGTCATGCTATTTTCAGAAGGGGAAGATCTGGTCAACATCACCATCTCCACTACCATCTGGCCTGTGGTAATTCCAATCTTTTGGATTTTCTGGAGTTTCTTTCTGCCACCTGGTTCCTGTATGGATCTTCTGGGTCTCAATCCATGTCTCCCTTTTATCCCTTTCAACCTCCAGTTACCACTCAAGATCAATCTCCTCAAGCTATGCCTGAGACACAAGATCAGTCTACTCAGGTGCGCTATTGGTATTTTTCTTCATGGCCAGAGTCTTCTCCAGACTCGCCCTTCATCCCACTGCGTTCTCCAAAGTATCCCTCTTTAGATTACTCCTCTTCAGAGCCTTCTCCTCAACATTCCCCTACGGAGTATCTTGGTTCTCCTGGTTATGATTCTGACTACACACCAACGTTTCCAGCTACTGAGGATGCTCCTTCTTCCACTACTGATCCCATAGGATTAAGGTCCCATAATGCCTTTGGACAGGCTTGCTGATCTGTAATTTTTAATAAACCTTTTCTTTTACCTTTTTCTCTAATCTCTAGTTTAGTCTTTATTTCATTAGTACATTAAGGTCAAGGTCAATAGTTCTTTTAGGTTCCTGTGCTCTGTAACTTAAGCCACTTCCCCTCTGTTCTTTCTCATTGTTGTTCAGCATGGCCTAGTTTACTAAAACTGCTGTTTCGTTGTTACATAGTGATAACTAAATATTGCTATTTTATTATTACCTAGTGAAACTGCCTTGTTCTATTTAATTGTGACCTATGCATTTCAATGCCATATGAAGCCAGATTCATTCTTTTGATACTAAGTCAAGCAATGCATGTTATAATGCTAATTTTAAGCTTAATATAAGGTGAGTATAGGGTTTCTTCCACACATTTCTCCCCCCTTTGAGACTCTTGAGTCTCACATTCATCATGTACGCTTCTATAAGTGACCATTCAGTATGTTAACCTTCTACGTTCTAACATCATCCATCAATCTTGGTTCTAACTACACCCATGTACTCTAATGGATGAGGTACTTATGCACAGATACACCCACATCTTATGCACAGATACACCCACATCTTGCCCGTCTGCTATAATAATAACTTGTCTCCATAAGGTCTCTCTTAATGTACGTTACTTGTGTTGTTTTCTTTGTTAATATACCAGGATTATTGCAATGATTCCCACAAATCCCCCATTCACTGCTGATATGACACAGAAGTTATGAACAAGCTTGGCTTCGCATGTCATATCAGTGGTATTTGTCTGTGGGGCCAATTTAACCTGTATCCATTCGTTGCAGTCTTTGTGGGGTTTGCAGGTGCTAGCTATGCCGTTTAAAAACGTGCCGTCTGGGCAGTCTGTGCAGACAGTGTAGTTGTTCACAGTCCATTTCTGTTCTATAAATTGTCTGGGTTGACACATCGTGTGCCTCACTGTGTGGCTGCAGCCCTTGCGGGTATTAGTACAGTAGACTCCATTCAGTGGTTTACAGGTAGCGTAAGACGTCGTTGTGCAAGCTGTGTTTACCTCTAGTCCATCCGGTATGGAGCATGCTGTACAGTTGGTTCAGGCCATCAGGCCATTGGGCTCGTTGGTATATGTTGCCCTCTGGCACTGGGTGCAGGTTGTGCTGGTGTCCTTTGTACAATGTGGGAAGACTACTAAGCAGAGTATCACGAGGATAGTCCAATATCTCCTCCATGAGGGTCCATTGTAAGTCCAACTCTGGGAGTTCTCAATCGGGCGTACAAAAAAAATAAAAAGATAAAAAGATAAAGTATATGGTAACAATACAGTTGTTGAGGCGTTACAAAGAAATGTCCAGTCAGCTACATCTCTGTCATGTCTATGCCTTGGTTGTGTTCCCCTTCTACTCCAGTGTGTGATTGGTCCTGTACATATATCTCCCTATTGGACATCTTCAGCTTAGTCCATAAGACAGTAATCTTGTAGCACAGCAGAAACAACAAACCCAGGTACACTTATACTCCACACGGCAAATGTGAACCAAAACTGTAAGCTAACGCTCAACCTGATTACGTCACTGTGAATCATAATATGCAAGGTCCCCAGGGCTACGGCATATGCAATGGTATTAACCACAGTTATCCACATAATTGTCCATCTCTTGCTGGGTGTTATGGGCAGGCTTTTCCATTCGTGCAGCGCCTTCATTCCCTTCTTCATGACAAATTTAAATTTACACAGTTCACACTTGCGCATGTCTGAGCTCCTAATCAACTGGTGGAGACAGACCTGGTGCACGAAGCCTAAGCTGCCTTTACAGTCACATGGCACGATCAATGGGTTTTCCATAGTTATATACCATATCAATCTGCATGAATCCTGATTGCTGTTTGAGCTTGGTACGATACTGGAGACATTCACAAGCGTCGTCATGTCAATTAAGGTATCTAATAGGCAAGAAAGGGCATTTTTGTATGCGTCTCGCAGCACTCCACCACGAACCCCTCATCACTACAGAGCTTCAAAGCATCCATATTTCCTTTAGACACTGCTAAATTCCACATGTTTTTATATATATATATATATATATATATAAACCCTGAACACTATAAATTCCATATCTTTAATTTTTCCTGTCTTATTTAGTCTATTTGACCTTTCTATTATATCTATTTTATCACCTCTCTACCCTCACTGCTACTCCATACCCATATACACTTTATAATTTCTCCCTTTTACTCTGATTGGATCAACATATATCGCTCTACTTACTCTTATAACAATAATTAATGGTCAAAATCAAAAAAATTATAGACAAAAAAATTACGTTAAATAAACATAATCAAAACCTCCCAGATTATGTAAAGTATTCAAAAGATAAAGCCAGTAATCAGACCTTGAAATGAAGAATAAAATCTGTTAGTTATTTGAAAACCAAAAACAAAAATTTGAAAATTAAAAACAAATACTTTTAAAACTACAAATACTTTTAAAACTTAGATCACAAAAACTTGAACTCAGAAACTTAAGGAAAACCAGAAACAGTCTACTACATTACTTTCCCCTTTAACCTAAATTCCATTCTCCAAGGTAAGCTAGGAGTGGGTGAAAAACCCTCTATATGCCATCTTTGAGGGAAAATTTCCACTCTGCCCGCACTATGTGCGTGACAGCCGGAGTCCTGCCAGGATCACAAAATAAGCAACAATATACACAGATATATGCACTGTGTTTACAATAAAATTTTTCTCTGGAAGAAAATAAAGCACAAATGCATCAGACCCACCACCAGTGGTGGGTGCGATATAAGTCAAAAATCCATTGTGGCAGAGGCACTGTAATCCTTTGAAGGGACCGTAGCGCGGCCCATATTCGTGACTTCTGCCAATATTTTGAACCCCTAGCAGCAATTACATCTGAATCCTTGGGGTGTTGGAAAAAACTATGAGACTGGGGTGACATTTTGAGTCCTTTAAGCATTCCATTGCAGAGGTTGCTAAGCCAGTTAAGCTGGATTTTTGAATGAGCTGTCCACAAGTCATAGCCGCAAAATGAGACAGTCACCACTTGCACCGTTGTGGTCTGAAGTACACGGTCAGAGACCAGGTAGCCATGGGCTTGTTGTGTCCCGAAAAGTTATGCTATGGATATTGAACGATGAAGCCGATAAAGATGAACAGTCAGTGAGAGATTGCGGGGCAGCACGACAACCATAACATGACAGCACTACGTCTTCTCGACATAATAGAAATTTGCTCTTGTGAGTCGTTTGTGGATCGGGCGTAGCGGCTCCATGTCACTTGTCCATTCTGTATCTATGCAGCAAGAATATTTCTTTTTTTAAACCTGTCCTGTCCAGCATCATAGCAAGCAAAATGGCAGTCTGGTTGCAGTGTTGTGCCGAACAAATTTGCTTTTTCAAGGGGAGGTTTTATGAGAAAGAAAGCTCCTCTTGATACTCTGATTTATTTATTTATTTACTGCTGATTTGTGTTATGGAATCCATGCAATTTCGCCGGACCTGACATGGGGGGACAGAAAAAGAAAGAAGACAGGAGACATAAGCAAGAAAAGAAAAAGGAGACAAAAAATAAAGAAAAGGAGACAAAAGCACCAATGACGTGTAGCAACCACCCTTATAAACTATATAAATTAATCTATATATATACATGCACATATACACACACACATATATACATACACACACATACATATATATATATATACATATACATACATATTTCTACACACAAATACATATACATATATACACACATACACATATATACATATGCATACCCACCCACATATATATACATACACATACACATACATACACATATATACCTACATACACATATACATTTCAAAATAAATAAATAAATAAAATTTCTCGGGTGGGATCAGAAGTGTGAGATTGGCCACTCTCTCTGATTGTTATTGTTTGCAACTTGGAATTAAAAAAACTACTTTTCCTTATCTGCTGAGTTGGGATTTTGATTTTGATAGTGTTTTTAAAGGAGTTAAAGTTATAGAACTAAAGTCAAGAGACAACTAAAAGCTAACAAGGAGGGACCGAGCTGCCACCTGCGTATGTCCCCTCAGGGAGGGCCCTGGGGATTTCCGACACTACCACTACTACTACTGCTAATTCCACCTTCACCAATTCTACTACTACTGCTAATACCACCAACACCTCTACTACTACTGCTAATACCATTATCACCTTTACTACTACTACCACTAATTCCACCAACACCTCTACTACTACTGCTAATTTCATCACCACTACTACTACTGCTAATCTCACCACCACCTCTACTACAACTACTGCTAATAACCCCAACACCTCTACTACTACTACTGCTAATTCCACCAACACCTCTACTACTACTGCTAATACCACCAACACCTCTACTACTTCTACTGCTAATTCCACCATTACCTCTACTACTACTACTGCTAATTCCACCAACTTCTCTACTACTACTAATACCACCACCACCTCTACTACTACTTCTAATTCCACCAACACCTCTACTACTACTACTGCTAATACCACCAACACCTCTACTAGTACTACTGCTAATACCACCAACACCTCTACTAGTACTACTGCTAATACCACCAACACCTCTACTACTACTACTAATACCACCAACTTCAATGTCCAAACCTCAACCTTGCTATAATGTCCTTTTCTCTTCTATTCCTACTCGTCTCTCTGTTTACCCATACCTTCTTCTGAATCTCTCCTTCTTTGGTTTCCTTATCTCACTCCTTTTGCCACTTCTTTATCATTCCCTTACTAACTATACTTTTAATTTTATTTTTGCTATAACTAATTACCTTACCCACTTCCCTTCTTTTAGTTTCTTCCTTTGCATATCTATCTGCCAGCTTATTCCCCTCCACCCCTACACGCTACTGCTAATACCACTACCACCTCTACTACTTCTACTGCTAATTCCACCATTACCTCTACTACTACTTCTGCTAATTCCACCAACTTCTCTACTACTACTGCTAATTTCATCCCCACCTCTACTACTACTACTACTGCTAATAACACCAACACCTCTACTACTACTACTGCTCATTCCACCAATACCTCTACTACCACT
>JBCNYG010104186.1:0-25397 GCA_039654305.1 Porochilus rendahli | reverse complement strand
GCTTCCTGGCCTATTGGCAATGATCAAGTGTCGTGTCTGTTCTTATAAGTTTAACATCTGATTTTCCTTTCCAAAGACTCAATACAGCCTCAATCTTGTTTCAAGGAGATATGGGATCATCGCTTCCCGGCCTATTGGCTATGATCAAGTGTAGTCTTTGTTCTTATCACTTAAAATATCTGATACGTCCTCTAACCGGGGACCATAAATGAAATAGATTTTTGTCCAAGAAAAAAGGAAAGAAAGAAAGAAAGAAAGAAAGAAACTCCTTTCCAAACACTCAATACAACCTCCATCTTGTTTCAAGGAGTTATGGGGTCATTGCTTCTCAGCCTATTGGCTCAAATCAAGTTTTGTCTCTGTTCTTTTCAGTTTAATATCTGATACTGCTTTCCAAACACTCAATGCGACCTGCATCTTGTTTCAAAAAGTTATCTACTCATCGCTTCTTGGCCTATTGGCTAAAATCAAGTGTAGTCTCTGTTCTTATCAGTTTATTGTCTGATACTCCTTTCCAAACACTCAATTAAGCCTGCATCTTGTTTCAAGGAGTTATCGGGTCATCGCTTCTTGGCTTGTTGGCTAAAATTGAGTGTAGTTTCAGTTCTTATCAGTTTATCTAATAATCCTTTCCAAACACTCAATTCAGTCTGGATTTTGTTTCAAGGAGTTATCGGTCATCGCTTCTCAGCCTATTGGCTAAAATCAAGCGTACTCTCTGTTCTTATTGGTTTAATATCTGATATTCCTTTCCAAACACACAATACTGCCTGCATCTTGTTTTAAGGAGTTACTTGATCATCGCTTCTCGGCCTATTGGCTAAAATCAAGTGTACTCTCTGTTCTTATTAGTTTTGTATCTGATACTTCTTTCCAAACACTTAATACTGCCTGCGTCTTGTTTCAAAGAATTATGGGGTCATCGCTTCTCGGCCTATTGGCTAAAATCAAGTGTACTCTCTGTTCTTATCAGTTTTATATCTGACACTCCTTTCCAAACACTCAATACAGCCTGCATCTTGTTTCAAGGAGTTATGGGGTCATCGCATCTTGTCCTATTGGCTAAAATCAAGTGTAGTCTCTGTTTTTATCAGTTTAATATCTGATACTCCTTTCCAAACACTCAATGCGACCTGCATCTTGTTTCAAAAAGTTATCGGGTCATCGCTTTTTGGCCTATTGGCTACGATTAAATGTAGTCTCTGTTCTTATCAGTTTAATATCTGACACTGCTTTCCAAACACTCAATACAACCTGCATCTTGTTTCAAGGTGTTATCGGATCATCGCTTCTCGGCCTATTGGCTAAAATCAAGTGTACTCTCTGTTTTTATCAGTTTAATATCTAACACTCCTTTCCAAACACTCAATTCTGCCGGCAACTTGTTTCAAGGAGTCATTGGGTCATCGCTTCTCGGCCTATTGGCTAAAATCGAGTGTAGTTTCGGTTCTTATCAGTTTATCTAATACTCTTTTCCAAACACTCAATACAGCCTGCATTTTGTTTCAAGGAGTTATCAGGTCATCGCTTCTCGGCCTATTGGCTAAAATCAAGTGTAGTCTCTGTTCTTATCAGTTTAATATCTGGCACTCCTTTCCAAACACTCAATACAGCCTGTATCTTGTTTTAAAGCATTATCGGGTCATCGCTTCTCGGCCTATTGGCTAAAATCAAGTGTAGTCTTTCTTCTTATCAGTTTAATATCTGACACTGCTATCCAAACACTCAATACAACCTGCATCTTGTTTCAAAAATTTGTTGGGTTATCGCTTCTCGGCCTACTGGCTAGAATCAAGTGTAGTTTCGGTTTTTATCAGTTTATCTAATACTCCATTTCAAACACTCAATACAGTCTGCATCTTGTTTCAAGGAGCTTTTGGGTCATCGCATCCCGGCCTATTGGCTAAAATCAAGTGTACTCTCTGTTATTATCAGTTTAATATCTGACACTCCTTTCCAAACACTCAATACAGCCTGCATCTTGTGTCAAGAAGGTATTGGGTCATTGCTTTTCGGCCTCTTGGCTAAATTCGAGTGTAGTCTCTGTTCTTATCAGTTTAATATCTAACACTGCTTTCCAAATACTCAATACAACCTGCATCTTGTTTCAAGGAGTGATCGGGTCATCGCTTCTCGGCCTATTGGCTAAAATCAAGTGTAGTCTCGGTTGTTATCAGATTGAAATCTGACACTTCTTTCCAAACACTCAAAACAACCTGCATCTTGTTTCAAGAAGTTATTGGGTCATCGCTTCCCGGCCTATTGGCTAAAATCGAGTGTAGTCTCTGTTCTTGTCAGATTAATATCCAATACTGCTTTCCAAACACTCAATACTGCCTGAATCTTGTATCAAGGACGTCATCGCTTCTCGGCCTCTTGGCTAAAATCAAGTGTAGTCTCTGTTCTTATCAGTTCAATATCTGACACTCCTTTCCAAACACTCAATATAACCAGCATCTGGTTTCAAGGAGTTATCGGGTCATCGCTTCTCTGCCTATGGGTAAAATCAAGTGTTCTCTCTGTTCTTATCAGTTTATCTGATACTCCTTTCCAAACACTCAATTCAGCCTGCATCTTGAAGCAAGAAGTTATTGGGTCATCGCCTTTCGGCCTATTGGCTAAAATCAAGTGAACTCTCTGTTTTTATCAGTTTAAAATCTGATACTCCTTTCCAAACACTCAATACAGCCTGCATCTTGTTTCAAGGAAATATTGGGTCATCGCTTCTCGGCCTGTTGGCTAAAGTCAAGTGTACTCTCTGTTCTAATTAGTTTAATATCTGATACTCCTTTCCAAACACTCAATACAGCCTGCATCTTGTTTCAAGGAGGTATTGGGTCATCGCTTCTCGGCCTATTGGCTAAAATCGAGTGTAGACTCTGTTCTAATCAGTGTCATATTTGACACAACTTTCCAAACGCTCAATACTGCCTGAATCTTGTATCAAGAAGGTCATCGCTTCTCGGCCTCTTGGTTGAAATCAAGTGTAGTCTTTGTTCTCATCAGTTTAATATCTGACACTCCTTTCCAAACACTTAATGTAACCTGCATCTGGATTCAATAAGTTAACGGGTCATCGCTTCTTGGCCTATTGGCTAAAATCAAGTGTACTTTCTGTTTTTATCAAAAAGTTCCTTTGTGTGGAAACTGAGAGTATGAGTGATTAACTTTTGTGTACATCACAGTGTGAAATCTGAGTGTAAGACTGATAAAGTTGCATTTGTGGAATCTGATTGTATGAGTGATTAAGTTGCACTGTGTACAACTAATTGTGGAATCTGAGTGTAAGACTGATAAAGTTGCATTGTGTACATCACATAGTGAAATCTGAGTGTAAGAGTGATAAGCTTGCATTGTGCGGGAACTGAGTGTATGAGTAAATAAATTAAGTTCTGTACTGTACAATGTGAAATCTGAGAATAAGACTGATGAAGTTGCATTTTTGGAATCTGAGTGTATGAGTGATTAAGTTGCACTCTGTTCAACACAGCCTGGAATCTGAGTAAAAGACTGATAAAGATGTATTGTGTGAAATACTTAGTGGAATCTGAGTGCATGATTAATTAATTTGCACTGTGTACAACTAATTGTGGAATCTGAGTGTAAGACTGATTAAGTTGCATTCTGTACATCACATTGTTGAATCTGAATGTAAGACTGATAAAGTTGCATAAGGGAAATCTGAGTGTATGAGTGATGAAGTTACACTCTGTTCAACACAGCATGGAATCTAAGTGAAAGACTAATAAAGTTGTATTGTGTAAAAAACTTAGTGGAATCTGAGTGCATGATTGATTAATTTACACTGTGTACAACTAATTGTGGAATCTGAGTGTATGAGTTATTAAGTTGCACTTTGTTCATCACATTGGGGAATCTAATTGAAAGACTGATAAAGTTGCAATGTGTGAATTACTTGGTGGAATCTAAGTGAATAAGTAATTAAGTTGCACTGTGTAAAACTCATTGTGGAATCTGAGTGTAAGACTGATAAAGTTGCATTGTGTGAAATATAAGAGCATTAGTTTATTAACTTGCAGTGTGTACAACTTATTGTGGAATCTCAGTGTAAGATTATTAAAGTTGCATTGTGTGGAAACTGAGTGCATGAATGATTAAACTAAGTTGTGTACATCACATAGTGGAATCTGAGTGTAAGTCTGATAAAGTTGCATTGAGAAAAATACTTAGTGAAATCTAAAAGCATTAGTTATTAACTTGCAGTGTGTACAACTTATTGTGGAATCTGAGTGTAAGACTGATAAAGCTGCATTGTGTGGAAACTGAGTGTATGAATGATTAAACTAAGTTGTGTACATCACAATGTGGAGTCTGAGTGTAAGACTGATAAAGCTGCATTGTGTGGAAACTGAGCATATGACTGATTAAATTAAGTTGTGTACATCACAATGTGGAACCGAGTGTAAGTCTAATAAAGTTGCCTTGGGTGAAAACTGAGTGTATGAATGATTAAACTAAGCTGTGTACATCAAAATGCGGAGTCTGACTGTAAGAATGATAAAGTTGCATTGTGTGAAATACTTACCGGAATCTGAGTGCATGAGTGATTAAGTTGCATTGTGTTCAACACATTGTAGAATCTGAGTGTAAGACTGATAAAGTTGCATTGTGTAAAATAGTGGAATCTGAGTGCATAAGTGATTAAGTTGCACTGTGTAAAACTCATTGTGGAATCTGAGTGTAAGACTGATAACGTTGCATTGTGTGGAATCTAAGAGCATTAGTTATTAACTTGCAGTGTGTACAACTCATTGTGGAATGTGAGCATAAGACTGATAAAGTTGCATTGTGTTAAATATTTAGTAGAATCTAAGAGCATTAGTTATCAACTTGCAGTGTGTACAACTTATTGTGAAATCTCAGTGTAAGACTAATAAAGTTGCATTGTGTGAAATAGTGAAATCTAAGACCATGTTAATAAATTGCACTGTGTACAACTCATTGTGGAATCTGAGGGTAAGACTGATAAAGTTGCATTGTGTGGAAACTGAGTGTATGTGCGATTAAACTAAGTTGTGTATATCACAATTTGGAATCTTACTGTAAGGATGATAAAGTTGCATTAAGTGAAATACTTAGTGGAATCTAAAAGCATTAGTTATTAACTTGCACTGTGTATAACTCATTGTGAAATCTGAGTGTAAGACTGATAAAGTTGCATTGTGCGGAAACTCAATGAATCAGTGATAAATTAAGTTGTGTACATCACATAGTGGAATCTGAGTGTAAGACTGATAAGGTTGCATTGTGTGAAAACTGAGTGCATGAGTAAATAAACTAAATTGTGTACATCACAATGTGGAACTGAGTGTAAGACTGATAAAGTTGCATTGTGTGAAATAGTGGACTCTAAGAGCATGTTATTAACTTGCACTTTGTACAACTCATTGTGGAATCTGAGAGTAAGACTGATAAAGTTGCATTGCGTGAAAACTGAGTGTATTGGTGAATAAACTAATTTGTGTATATCACAATGTGGAATCAAAGTGAAAGACTGATAAAGTTGCATTGTGTGGAAACTGAGTGAATGTGCGATTAAACTAAGTTGTGTATATCACAATTTGGAATCTGACCGTAAGGATGATAAAGTTGCATTGTGTGAAATACTTAGTGGAATCTGAGTGCATGAGTGATTAAGTTGCACTGTGCTCAACACATTGTAGAATCTGAGTGTAAGACTGATAAAGTTGCATTGTGTGAAATACTGGAATCTGAGTGCATCAGTGATTAATTTTCGCTGTGTACAACTCATTGTGAAATCTGAGTGTAAGATTGATAAATTGCATTGTGTGAAAACTCAGTTTATGAGTGATAAATTAGGTTGGGTACATCACAATGTGGAATCTGAGTGTAAGACTGATAAAGTTGCATTGTCTGAAATACTTAGTGGAATCTGAGTGCATGAGTAATTAAGTTGCACTGTGTAAAACTCATTGTGGAATCTGAGAGTAAGACTGATAAAGTTGCATTGCATGGAATCTAAGAGCATTGGTTATTAACTTGCAGTGTGTTCAACTCATTGTGGAATGTGAGCGTAAGACTGATAAAGTTGCATTGTGTGAAATACTTAGTGGATTCCAAGAGCATTAGTTATTAACTTGCAGTAGGTACATCACAATGTGGAATCTGAGTGTAAGTCTGATAAAGTTGCATTGTGTGAAATACTTAGTGGAATCTAAAAGCATTAGTTATTAACTAGCAGTGTGTACAACTTATTGTGGAGTCTGAAGGTAAGACTGATAAAGTTGCATTGTGTGAAATACTTAGTGGAATCTAAGAGCGTTAGTTATTATCTTGCAGTGTGTACAACTCATTGTGGAATCTGAGTGTAAGACTGATAAAGTTGCATTGTGTAAAATACTTGGTGGAATCTAAGAGCATGTTATTAACTTGCACTGTGTACAACTCATTGTGGAATCTGAGGGAAAGACTGATAAAGTTGCAATTTTTAGAAACTGAGTGTATGTGTGATTAAAATAAGTTGTGTACATCACAATGTGGAATCTGAGTGTACGACTGATAAAGTTGCATTGTGTGGAAACCGAGTGTATAAGTGATAAAATTAAGTTGTGTACATCACAATGTGAAATCTGAGGTGTGAGTGAGGAAATTACATTGTAAACATAACTGAGTGGGATCTGAATGTGTGGCTTTTGAATTTGTGCTGAATGCATCACGTTGTGAATAAATGATGAAGTTTCACTGAGTACATCACTTTGGAATCTGAGTGTGTGAATAATAAAGTTTCACTGGGTAGATCCCTTTGAAGAATCTGATTATGCTAGTGATGAATTTGCACTGTGATCATCACTTTATGGAATCTGAGTGTGTGATTAATGATGTTGCACTGGGTCCATCCGTTTGTGGAATCTGATTTTGCCAGTGATAAAGTAGCACTGTGAACATCACTTTGTGGAATCTGATTGTGTAAGAGAGTGTGTTGCACTATGTGTATATCACTATTTGATATCTTAGTGTGTGAGTCATGAAATTACACTGTGTTCATCACTTTGTGGAATCTGCATGTGTTAGTGATGAAGTTGCACAGTGCACATCACCTTGTGGAATCTGATTGTGTGAATGATGAAGCTGCACTATGGACATCACATTGTGGAATTTGATTGTGTAAGCCAGTTTGTAGCACTGTGTATATCACTTTGTGAAAACTGCATGTGTTAGTAATAAAGTTGCACTGTGCACATTTCCTTGTGGAATCTGATTTTGTGATGGACTTTGTTGAATCTGAGTGATATAATTGAACTGTGTCCATAACTTTGGGGAATCTGCATGTGTTAGTTGCACAGTGCACATCACCTTGTGGAATCTGATTGTGTGCATGATGTGTGTTGAACTATTGTGTTGCATGATGTACATCACTGTGTGGAATGAAGTGGAACTGAACACATCACGTTGTAGATTCCAAGTGTGTGACTGATAACGTTTCACTGTTGAAAATAACACCAATTTGTGAAATCTGATTGTGTGAGCCATGAAGCTGCACATCCCTTTGTAGAATCAGATTGTGTGGCTAATGAAGTTGAGCTGTGGACTACACTTTGTGGAGTGATGTTGCACTGTGTGCATTATGATCTGGATTGTTACTGTGTGAGTGATAAAATTGCACTGAGTACAACACTTTGTGAAACCTGATTAAGTGCTGAAGTTCTCATCTCAATGTATGCATCACTTTGTGGAATCTGATTGTGTGAGTGATTTAGTTGCACAGTGCACATGACTTTGAGGAATCTAAGTTCAAGTTTCAAGTTTATTTGTCATATACCGGTAACAATGAAACATCACTACCGGGCAATAAAATTCTTGGTCTCAGAGCCCCCTCAATGTTGCACTTAAGAACAATATTGCACATAAACTTAGTAATAAGATAAAATACAAATCAAGAACAAATATTGCACATAAATTAAGTATTGTAATAGAAATACAAGTAAGAATAAAACTATATAAGTGAAATGAGTCAAAATGAATCTACATAACTAAAAAGAATCTGACCATGTACATAGTGGGATAGAAACAAACAATATTGGAGATCACTAAGGAAAAAAACTAAAGGGAAACACGAGTTGTTGTAGTGCAGAGGAAGTGTTGTGTACATGTACATGAGTGTGCAAAAAGTGTGCAGAATAGTCCAGTATATCAGCAGTTCATTAGCCTGATGGCTTGTGGGTAGAAGCTGTCCCTTAATCTGCTCTTGCGAGTCCTGGCTTCTGTACCATCTGCCTGATGGCAGGAGCGTTAAGAGTGGGTGGCTAGGATCAGAGAGGCGATCATCATTGAGGCAGCTCACAGTAGGTTTCTTCAGGAGAGGGACGATGGTCATCCTCTTGAAGCATGTGGGGACGACAGACTGGGAAAGATTAAAAATGTCCGTTAAGACATCTGCCAGTCCATGAGCACATGCTTTGAGAACACGGCCTGGGATGTTGACGGGTCCAGGAGCTTTCCGTGTGTTTACCTTACTTACCTTATTTACACACGTCTGCCTGAGGGATCTGTGAGGAGGACAGCTGTCTTCCTCACAGAGGAACTCCAGCTTGCTGTGCTTCTCAAAGCGGCCGTAGAAGGTGTTCAGCTCCTCAGGTAGAGAAGCAGTCACTTCCCCCATGTTGTAGGTCTTCCCCTTGTAGTCAGTGATGGTCTTTATTCCACTCCACATGTACCTTCTCTCTGTACTGTCCCTTGGCTGTTTTTACTGAGATTGTATCAGGCTTTCCTGAACTCACATTGATCTCCGGAATTAAATGCAGCTGCCCTCGCTCTGAGCGCAGCGCGCACCTCTCTGTTGACCCACATGTTCTGGTTGGGATAGGTTCGTACAGTAACCCGCGGTACGACGTCATCAATGCACTTGTAAATGTATTCGGTGTACTCATTCACATTACTCTCGCCGGCTGCACTCCGGAATAGTTAAATAATACAGACTGGGGTCTGTAGTGCGGAAGCAGTGACGCAGGACGTTGTCTGATTGGTCGGTCCAGCGCTGAACCGAGCGCGTCACCGGCTGCTCGCGCTTCAGCTTCTGCCTATAAACTGGCAGCAGCAGGACAGAGGAGTGATCTGATTTGAGGTGTTCATTTTCTCTAGCACATGGGAAAGCCTCTACCCATCGAGAAAATTTATTAACCAACACTAAAAGATATTTAAAGTGCTACATATGGGCATGTGCATGAACTTGCTATTTCATAAATGGGGCTGTTGGTATTAGTGTTGTGATTTGAAACCAGATGTGTGGTTAAACCCAAAAGCCCACCCAGAGGTGAGATGAAAATTTAAAGGCTTTTATTGATACATGGGGTACAGTCTGAGGCTGAGGTCACTGGAGGACACCGAGGATAAGAAATACATGCAACTTGGGAAGAATGTTAAGAGAGTGCGGGAGCTTCAGATTGACAGTGGTGGGGTCGAGAAACTGCCTGGTGGCCTCCTGACCCTTAACCAGATGACTGAAGCCTTTCCTTAACTCCTGGGAAAACAACTCAAAAGAGGAAAGTCGCCCATTTTGCCCCATTGATGAATTTATTACATATACTATCTTCGTTTTATCCGTGGGATAGCTCGTGGGCTGCAGGTCAAAAACTAAGCTGCACTTCAATAGGAACTGTCCAACTAGCATGGAAAGAGTCTTCTTAACTATAAAAAAGTTCTTAGTACTTTCTTCTAGAGCTAAATTTATATTTCTCACATCTAATAGAAGATAACAAAAATAATTCAAAATAATTATTTAATATTGTGGCAGAATTAACTAAGAATAAGACCATAAAAAACCTGCAGACCGTCAAACTGTAGTAGTGATTGCTTCATGAACTTTTTTAAGGTTAAAATTGAAAATATCAGACAAAAAATGTATTCCCTAAACTTAAAGTCAGATATGTCAGCAACTAAAATAGTAATCAATAATACACCAGCATTAGATCAACAATTAGAGAGTTTTAGCCCTATTCAGGAGACAGAACTAATCTTATTAATTATTTTCTAAATCATCAACCTGTGTGCTAGATCCAGTACCTACATGTTTCTTTAAACAGGTACTACCACAAGTGATCAACCCTTTACTAAATATAATTTATTCTTCCCTCAGCACTGATTATGTACTTAAATCTTTTAAACTGGCAGTTATCAAATCTCTGATTAAAAACCTGAATTCAACCCATATCAGCTGTCCAGCTACTGACCAATATTAAACCTCCCTTTTATCTCCAAGATCTTAGAAAAACCTGTAGCACAGCAGTTATGTTCAAATCTTTGTAGAAATAACATTCATGAAATCATTCATCAGTCAGGATTTAGGCCCCATCATAGCACAGAGACAGCATTCATTAAGGTGGTAAATGATTTACTGGTGGCCTCAGACCATGGCTGTGTCTCTCTGCTTGTGAAGGCTTGACCTTAGTGCAGCCTTTGACACTATTGACCATTAAATTGTCCTTGATAGACTAGAAAATGTTGTTGAAATTAAAGAAATGGTCCGCTCCTGGTTTAAATCCTATTTAACTGACCGTTATCAGTTTGTAGATGTAAATGCTGATTCCTCTATATGTTCTAATGTTAAGTTTGAAGTTCCACAAGGTTCTGTCTTAGGCCCGCTGCTTTTTTCTTTATACATGCTGCCTTTGGGTAATATTATTGAAGAACATGACATTAGCTTTCATTGTTATGCTGATGACACACAGTTGTATATTTCCGCAAAGCCAGATAAAAGACACCAGTTTATTAAAATTGAGAATTGTGTAAAGGACTTTAGACACTGGATG
This sequence comes from Porochilus rendahli, assembly GCA_039654305.1. Classification (NCBI taxonomy): domain Eukaryota; kingdom Metazoa; phylum Chordata; class Actinopteri; order Siluriformes; family Plotosidae; genus Porochilus; species Porochilus rendahli. The sequence goes on along the minus strand of JBCNYG010104186.1, from coordinate 14,610 downwards.
CTTACTAACTTCCTCTTACTAAAGTCTTATAACACAGAAGTCTCTGATTATGTAGTAAGTTTGGATGGTGTTTCACTTTCGTCGTGTGTAGCAGTTAAGAACTTTGAAGTGATTATTGACCCTGGTCTTTCATTTAAAGTTCATGTAGATTATATTACTCAGATAGCCTTCTTTCATCTTAGAAATATAGTTAAAATAAAAAAATATGATGTAAATTCATGATGCAGAAAAAATTGTTTATGCTTTTATTACCTCAAGATTAGATTATGCTTTACTCTCTGGATGTGTTAATAGGTATTTGAATGTTTTCTGAGACTGGCTTGAAAATAAACTGTCATACAGCATCTCTGTGTTGACTGGCTCCCGGATCCGGAGATCCACGGTGTCGATGAGAGAAGGGCAGAGAGGGAGAAAAGGAGGAGAGAAGGGATTTTCCCAACATGGAATAATCCTTACAGTCTTGGGGTCCTCGTCCGGGATATTGAGGACCAGGTAGGACCTATTATTTATTTTTTTCAGTCATATCAAAGAAGTCCACCTGGTGATCAATACCACTGTGTATGTGGGATATTCTAGGGACCAATCCCCGAACCCACTTTGAGGTTAGAGCCCTTAGAGTGGTAAATGTTATCCTTTTTTTTATTAGAAAATTAGAAGACTATATTCAGCACATTACATAATATTTAAACATACACAACCCACCACCACATCTTTCTAATGTTTGTTTCCCAGTCAATTCATTGTCAGAATAAACCAAAAAATTTTGATCAATTTAAAAAAAATGTTTCTTATGTACAAAACAAAACATATCAAAACAAAAAGGTTTCTCATGGAAAGAAGGCTCAAAAATACTAAATTTGATCTGTAAACCAAATGTTTACCTAAAATAACTAAATGAATAAAGTGCCATATCAAACAAAACCACATCAGATAGCCTCTCAGCACCCTCCCCACAAAAACCCATACCGACCAAATAACCGGAAACTTTTTTTTTCCTCCCTCCCCAGTTGGAGCTTTGCCTATTCCACCACAGTACCCCCCCAAAAGAAAGCCACAAAAAACATTCTTTTTTGCTCCCCTTAAGTGTAGCTTTAGGGAAAAAGAAAAAGAAAAAGAAAAAGAAAAAGAAAAAGAAAAAGAAAAAGAAAAAGAAAAGAACACCCTAACCAACCCCTCAAACGAAAAATATGATAATTCATTGCATTCCCTCTGTGGCCTACTCTTAGGCCCTTCATTAAGTTCTCGCGCCCCCCCACCTTTTCTATTGGTGACGTGGCCACCAGGGGTGTTCTTGTGGCAGAAGCATGCCACCCCCCATCCCGCACTTCTCCCTTTCCATATACATACTGACCTGGGCAACTTGCTCACTCCTCCCGCCCCAAATGAACGAGAAGACCGCCTTTTCGATCCGTCTCCCTGACAAATGGGACTGGGTTGACATAGGCCAGGTGGAGAACCTTGGTCAGAACCTTGAGCCCACCTTGCCTCTGGGAGAACCCCTCTGGTACATCTGGCCTTCCAGCCCATGCTCCGGCATACAAGATGGCAGACTTACTCCGGTTGACACAGGCTCCGGTGGCCTGTGAGAAGGCCTCCAGTACCCTCGCAACCGCAAAGAAATCTTTGTCGCAGCCCAGAAACAGTGTCGCGTCATTCATGTACACCGCCGCCCCCTCTGCTCCAGGAACATGGATCCCCTGGAATGCGGGTTCCCTCCTGAGAGCCTCAATGAAAAGCTCTAGATATAACACATAGAGCAGAGGGGAGAGTGGGCATCCTTGTCCCACCCCCCAGCCCCTCCCCTGCTGCTCAATCAACCCCGAGTGGAACCCATTGATAGTAACCCAATACGCTGCTCCTCGGTACAACAGACGCACCATAGCAATGAAACCTGGCCCGCAGCCCATGCGCTCCAACATCTGGAATAGGAATGTGTGCGACACCCGGTCGAACGCCTTCTCTTGGTCTAGACTCAGCATGGCCAGAGGCACCCGGCGTTGCTCGGCCCATGCAAACTGTGGAGAAAATATGTACCCTACATGTAGTAAGACTGTGTCCTGCATAAATAGGGATATTGAAGAAATAATAACCCAGTATAATCAAATATGTATCTTGCATGAAGTAGACTGTAGAAGATGTAACAACACAATATAATCAAAGTTGTACTCTATTAAATAATAGAAGTAGGAATAACTATTAAAATATCTAATCATAAACTATATCTAATCATAAAATGTAACCCCAAGGTATATGCTCTGTGAATTGATGTGCACTGACGAAATAACCACACAAAAAGCAAAATTGGATAAAGCAAAGACAGATAGCTTTATTGAATGAATATAGATCACAAAAGCCTGACCAAAGGAATGAGGGGGACCGGGCTGGTCCCTCTATATGGTGAATCGTCTGGTGAGGTTGGTGAATAGGTTGAAGATGAGAAAAAAAACCCAACAGCCAGGTAAACTCTCTTCTGAGAGATCTGGGGATAGAAGGAAATCCCAACTGTCCTTGGTGGATGGTGGAGTCTGGGTAGAATGGTCACAAGTTGCCACTGGAGTTGGAGAGGCAGTAGGGGGGCTGGAGTGAATTCCAGAGGGGTTAAAAGACCAGATGGCATAAAGAAACTCCAATTAGGCAGGCAGACCAAACCTGGAAGAAGCCCTAGTATGGTAACAATGATTAAAAATAGCAGACCTCCGCCTTCTAGAAGATGAACGACTAGCAGGTGGACCTGCACACAGGAAAACCACAGGGCAATGAGAAAAAGTTAGAACTAAAATAAAGCAGCAAGAGACATGGGGAGAATCCAAACAGCAACATAAAAGGACACTGGCTGAAAGAGGCAAGTTAAATTTGGACGTAACAAAGTGCACACAGAGGACAGAGGAGAATATCACACAATTACCAAGATAGAAAACTAGAAGAAACACAGATTAAAATAGGAAGAGACGTATGGTCAAGCGATGTAAATCCACAAGCTCAAAATGAGTAAAACAACAAGAGCAAGCCAGAATAGCCTGCCCATAATTTTATTTGCATGCCCATAACAAAATGAAAAATAAGGGGATAATATTAAAGAGAAATTAGGTGACGCCCAGGGGTGTGACCAAAAAAGGGCATAAATCAAGACCAGACGAGAACATAAGGGGAAAATTAGAAAGATGGAAAGATAAGGTTGTCAGCGCAAACCAAAAATAACTGGAAAGTAAATAAACGGGGCGGGGATTGACTGTAGTGTGAGAGTATAAATAGGGTTTTGAGTCCGGGAGAACTTCGCTGATCTCTGAATTGAATACTGGCCATTTGGCGGTAGACAATTGATCAGTCCCCGGGACCAGCTGGTGTTTGGCTTTAGACTTTGCTGTCTTTCAACTGTTTGACTTCAATAAATCTAGGTACTAAGTGGAAAAGTGCTCTCACCCTGCGTATGTCCGTTCAGAAGGGGATTCTGAGTTTCGACAAAGGCCAAACAAGAATGGTTGACAGACATGTTGACAACCAGTAATGAAGGCAAAAAACAACAGATACTGGGAGAGGGAGCGAAAACACTGGCGTCACCAATACATGCTGCGAGGAGGAAACTAGACGAGTTGGATTGAGTGGGAGCACTCCGACCAAATATAGAAACACCTAAACTGGGAGCGTGAGCGAGAGCACGGCCTTCATCAATTAAGGGTATTTGTTATTCAACGAGTAACCAAAAGCAACGATTAAAAATGCCCACACCAACATACAGCGGTACAAATGCTGGGAGGGGGAGCAAGAACACTACCATCACCAACAAGTGACAAACATAAATCTCAGCGATACAAGGCGGGAGCGAGAACACTACGTTCACCCACAAACAAACAAATACAACAAAGCCGAGTACAGCAGGTTGTACAGCTTACTTAGAAAAAAATAAATGAACATATCCAACCGAGGATGATGATCCCGAACAGACGAGTTCGCTTTCGGGGAACAGCAAACCTCTAGGCAGGGTCTGTTGCTGCCTTTGGAGGGCCAATTGTCCGCAGCTCTGACTAGACGTCACAAAGCTACCAGCAACGAGGTTGTTCGTTATTTTAGCCACTTAGCTTGGGCTAGCGCACTGATATGTGGTTACCTGCGAAGCGAGAAGATGAAAAGGAACAGATCCTCTGATGCCACCGGAAGATATAGGTTGACCAGGGGTCATCAGCGGTCACGCGTGACTTTGTTGATATTAACACTTGATCTGCGCATGCCCGAGATAGATACTGAAGTGCTGAAGTACCGCCTCTGGCGGTCAGTAAGGATAAAATAGATATATATATATATATCTTTTGCAGACATCGATGTGTAATTTCAGTTAGATGGAGCTACGGCACACACAACGCGATAATTCTTTGTGCTGACTGAAATGTTTCCAGATCGGGTGATCTCGTTGAGTGGTTAAATCATGAATCTATACTCATCCACACCAAACTATTAAAGCCCTTAAGGTAGCCATTCAGCGTGAGATCACCTCTGATCCACCCGACCTCACCTGTTGAGCCATGACAGCCTTTAGATATCACCTCCCAAGAGTGCATAGATGATGACGACCACCATTTGGAGGATCTTTAAAACATGATAAAAACTGTATTGAAAAGTTTAATGTGTGAAAATAATAATTTGATAATTTTTTTTTAATTTACCTTTAAATTGTGGGAGATTTTATTGTACATTTGTATTTAAAGTTCTTAGCAATCACTATTTTAAACTAAAAGTCCTATGCTCCTAGGCTTAAATTTTAAATAATTATAATCATGAATATTTGCTAAGTGTTAAAGCCAAAAAAAAAACCTTTTCATGGATACTTCTTCCTGTGCTTACAGTGTACACATAAAGTACATATTACTTATCAAAGCTGCCTCATATTGTGCCACAGATTTTTAAAAGTGGACTTAAAAATATGGTGCACCCTAGTGTACAACGAGATTGTGTTATGCATTCAAGTGTATTAGCTATGTAATCTGGCATTGCTGTGATGTTTCTTTCTTCCTGCTACACATCCTGCTATGTCATATATACGCAGGCCTGAAATGCCAGTGTGTCATAAGGGAATTAGCATTAGCCATTTAGCAATAGAATAGCTTGTTATCATATTGTTTTCATCCAAAACATTTTTTAAAATAATTATTTCAAACACCCACATCCTTGTCTTAATGATAATATTAATTTGCAATACAGTGTGTACTTTGGCTGAGGTGTGTGCCTGGGCTGTGAATACATTTTTACAGATATATGGCAAGTAGTGTGGTCCTTATTTTGTAACTTTTGAATGGTAAAGCATTAAAAAGATTTCAAACGCTGAAAAATGAAATACCTATCACTTTTTGTCTCAAGGCTACCATCCCTGCTGATCTTGGTCCGCATTTGTTTGCATATAGAGCACACAGATCAACAAAAATGCCATCATTATAACCCACCACACAGCCCTTACACACTTGGACAGCAGTAACTCCTAAGTGAGGATGCTGTTCATAGGCTTCAGCCCTGTTTTCAACACAGTTCTACCACATGAACTGGTTCAGAAACTCACTGTGCACCTGGATACTGGACTTTCTTAGCAACAGACCTTAGAACGTCAGGATAGAAGACCACACATCTCCATTCTCATCCTGAACACCGGAACATCACACGGGTGTGTTCTGAGCCCCCTCTTTTTCCCTCTCTTTGCACATGACTGGTCCCCCATTCATACCAGCAACACCATCGTCAAATTTGCTGATGACACCCACTATCATAGGTCTAATAAAACATAACGACGAGCCTATAGAAAGGAGGTCAGGCATCTGTAGTGATGCTGTGGTGGATTATGGACTTTAGGAGATACAAACTGAGCATGCTGCCCTTTATATTGACGGAGAGGAGGTAGAGAGCTGACCTACTGCTGTACAGTGTGGTTCAGCATCTGTACTAAAGAGGACAGGGAGGCCCTGCAGTGGGAGCTGAGGATGGCAGAGTGGGTAATTGGAACTACACTACCCCTTTCAGTGACATTTACACTGGCAGACTTCAAAAGAAATTATCAGAGACCTCACAGACCCTGGACATCCCCTTTTTTCCCTTCCTCCCTTCAAAATAAGGTACAGGACACAAAAAACAAAAACTAACAGTACCTAACAAATTAACAATACAAACAGTAACTCAAGATCAGCTTTTACCCACAAGCTGTTTAATGTTTAACACCGTCACACACTCACTAAATAACCATTTTTCAGACCATCTTCCAGGACAGTGCAATATCCCTCTAAGTCCATTACTCATGTTTAGATCAACATCATATAACATTATAGCACCATGCACCTTATGATTAAAAAGCTCTACCTCTCACCCTGTGTATACCATGCACCTTTGATATATCATGCACTCCTTTGTGTATGTGCATGAATATGTAGATTGATGTATATGTGTTGCATACACAGGATATATGTATGTATGTGTACATGTAGATATGTGTATATATGTCATCATCAAAATCATCATCTTCCACTTGTTCCTGGGTTGGGTGGCAGGGGCAGCAGCCTAAGCAGTGAGGTCGAAGAGTGATGGAACGTAGATTGAATGGTAAATTGAGAGCTTTGCTTTTTGTTTCAGCTCCCTCTTCATCACAACGGACTGGCACAAGCCTGTCAATCTCCCATTCCATCATTCCCTCACTCGTGAACAAGACCCCGAGACACTTTAACTCCTCCACTTGGGGCAGGACTTCATTCCAAACACGGAGGGTGCATTCCACTCTTTTCCTGCTGATAACCATGGCCTTGGACTTGAAGGTGCTGATTCTCATCCCGGCTGCTTCACACTCAACTGCGAATTGCTCATTTAAGAGCTGAAGGTCCCGGCACGATGGAGCCAAAAGGACAACATCATCTTCAAAAAGCAGAGACAAGATCCTATGGCCACCAAACTAGTACCCCTCTACACCTCGGCCGCGCCTAGAAATTCTATTCATAAAAATTATGAACAGAACTGTTGACAAAGGACGGACTTGGAGGACCCCAACCTAGACCGGAAACAATGCGGAGCAAGCTCTCATACACCCGAAGCACACCCCACAAGATAGCTTGAGGGACACAGTGGAAAGCCTCCTCTAAATCCACAAAGCACATGTGGACAGATTGGACAAACTCCCATGCCCCCTCCAGGGTGCTGTGTGTGTAGAGCTGGTCGAGAGTGCTGTGGCCAGGACGAAAACCACATTGTCCCCCCTGAATCCGAGGTTCAACTATCGGTTGGCTCCTCTTCTCCAATACTCCTGAATCGACTTTCCCGGGTAGGCTGAGGAGTGTGATTCCATGATAGGTAGAACACAGTAGTGTAGTCCTACAACATTTAGAACTCTGAGATATTCAGGGCGGACCTCATCAACCCCAGGAGAGCGACCACTGAGGAGCCCCAGCAATGGGCGGACCCCTACCCAAACCCCCAGGGTATTCCTCCTTCACGGAGGGCGTGTTGGTGGGCTCGAGGAGGTCCTCAAAGTATTCCTTCCACCTCTTGACGACATCCCCAGTTGAGGTGAGCAGCTCCCCAATTCCACAGTCAACAGTGTTTGTAAATAACTGCTTCCCCCTCCTGAGGCGTCGGATGGTGGTCCAGAATCTTTCTGAGGACAACCGAGTCACTTTCCAGGCCCTCACCGAACTCCTCACACACGCTATCAGTGATAGCCTGGGCTGCAGCACGTTTGGCCTGCCGGTACATGTCTGCTGCCTCGGGACTCCCACAGGCCGAAAAGGACTGATAGGCCTCCTTCTTCAGCTTGATGGTCCCCCTTACCACAGGTGTCCACCACTGGGTTCAGGGGTTACCCCACGACAGACACTGATGACCTTCCGGCCACAGCTATGGGCTGCCGCCTCAATAATGGAGGAACAAAACATGGCCCATGAAACATGGTGTATATATGTATAGCTTAGTGTGGTTTCCTTAGTACACTTTTAAAATTGCTGTTAAACAAAGAGCTGCTAAACTGATTTTCATTGTTCATGCAACAGTTGACAAAGATATGTTATCTTAAATTTTAAAAAGTATTAAATAAGTATCTTAGATTATTTTTTATCTTTTATTAGATTTGAGAGAGATGTTACTCTAGCAGCACAAAGTCCTTTTCTGTAGTTAAGGAAACTGGGATACCATTAATTTACTTTGATGCCATTTTTCCAGTGTTCTGTTTTTGTGTGCACATATTACCATTATACCAGGGTGTTAATATATACTCTTTTATTATTTTTCTCTTTTAATATTTTGGTCTAATTTCTATTAAGCGGGGCAACATTATCTAGAGTATAGCGCAAATTTGACTCAAAGCACTCAAAGCAGTTGCCTGATTGAGTTCTGTGGGGTCTGACGGTAATATTCATTCAATCATTCATTTTCTGAATTGATTAATTCTAACAAGGGTCGTGGGGAGGCTGCCGCCCATCTCAGCCGACCCTGGGCAGGGTACACCCTGGACTGCTTGCCAGGTCATCGCTGGGATGACGGTAATATATAGACTAGTATTTTACACAGAATGCTAATATAATATAAATTCTCTTTCTGTAGTAATTTAGATTTTTTTTTCAGCAACTAATGGATTAATTTCAGAAATGTATGGGAACACAATAAGCTGTACGCTAACTCTACAAAATAAGAGCTTTAGTCCACATTTAGTCAGAAAAATTAACCTTTTCGGCCACCAAGGACAACACCAGATCTGGTGCAAACTCATGACCTGAAGAGCACCATGCCCACTGTAAAACATGGTGGTCGCAGCTTCATGCTGTGGGGAAGTTTTTCAGCAGCAGGGACTGGAAAACTGATCCGAGTGGAGGGAACGATTGATAGTGCTAAATACAGGGATATTCTTTAGCAAAACCTGTTACAGTCTCCCTGTGATTTGAGACTGGGACGGAGGTTCACCCTCCAGCAGGACAATGACCCAAAGCATTTTGCTAAAGCAGTACTCAAGTGGTTTAAGGGGAAACATTTAAATGTGTTGGAATGGCCTAGTTAAAGCCCAGACCTCAATTCAATTGAGAATCTTTGGTCAGACTTGACAATTGCTGTTCACAAGTGGAAACCATCCAACATAGAGAAACTGAAGCGGTTTTGCCTTGAGGAATGGACAAAAATCGCAGTGGCCAGACCTATCCAAAGCGACTTGCAGCTGTAATTGCCGCCAAAGGTGGCTCTAAAAACGTTAGTGTACTGTTATTTTGACCATATATATATATATGTGTGTATGTGTGTGTGCTATATGTATTATATGTATACTGTATGTATTGTATAAAGAGTTAATGTACAGAAATAAACAAACACAGATGAAATCATATACATACAATGCCTGTCCATGGTCATTAATTAAAATACAAACAGTTGCTTATACAAATATTTCCGGAAAGTTGAGATGTAAAGTCACTTAAACTAGGGTCAGTCAAAGACATTATAATTTAATTCCTAGATCCCATGAACCTGCACATGAACTTGTATATTAAATTCCTAAGCAAAGCATGAAAAGAGGAAACATTAAAAGACACAAACATATAACTTGCACTTTCCCACATTAGGTACTTCACTAAGATTTTACGGGCATTATTATAAGCAACCACAATCTTATTCGTCTTTGCTTTTACTATAGCAGCTTTTACCAGCTACACCATAGGTGAGCTGGTAAAAGTGGTGTACAATGAGCTCTAAAAAGTGCTATTTTGACATCATCAGAGCACATGTGAAATTTGCGTGTAAGCATATTTGCTTAGGCATATGACTTAAAGCATTGATGTTGCACATCATCCCCACAGAGATCAAGTATTTCACTTTCGTGACAAAATTAAGTTTCTGCTCTGCTGAATATAAATGAGAAAAATGTGTTTCTGATCCTTCTTAGTTCTGGCTGTCATTGCTACACACTTCTTGGGATTGAATATAATGTCATATTGCACTCCATTGTTAGCACACACTCTAAGCAGTTGCTTCAGTCCAGCACTATAAGGTGACAATTAACAATTAAGTCATCGGCATACATCAAATGATTAATACACCTATTCCCCACCAGACATCCAGTCTTACACTCCTGTAATTTCATAGAGAGCTTATCTATATACAAATTAAACAGGACTTGTAACAATATCCGTCTCCTGTCTAACCCCAGTAACAGGAAAGCAGGATGATACTGTTCTACCCCATCTGACCTCTTTTCTGTAGCTTAATAAATAGTTTATAGTGGTTGATGTGATCAAATGCTTTGGATACATCTAAAAAGCACATAAACAATGTTGTATTTTGCCTCTAATAATTAGACGTTCTTTTATTGCATACACGCAAATCTGTCCCATGTTCATTTTTAAAACCAAACTGATTTTCAGTACTTATTACATATTCTTGGAGCCTGTCAAATAAAATAAAATTAGAAAATACTAGGGCAGTTGCTCTGTAGCTATCTATGCTTGAGGCTTTACACGTTTTGTCTTTGATAACTGCACTAATATTACAGATAACATAGGGTCAGATAATATGCCATGTGCTAACCAGAAAAACACAGTAATTAGCACTGAAAGTCTGTAACTTGCGTATTTCAGATGTTCAGTTGTTATTAAATCAAGTCCACATGCTTTGTTCATATCCAGTGTGCCAATAGCATGGTACACTTCATCTGGTTTAATCACCAGCCTTTGTTAGCTTATCCGCTGAATCCAATGTACTCCTGAGCAGAGGCCCATAGGCATGGGGCGTGATTTTGATGGCTGTCCCCGTCTGTCCATGCCAACCCTGTAACCTGAGTTGATGCTGGTTGGCCCTGGTTTTTGTTGAGGTACACATGCTACTTCTGAGACAACAGTGACCCTGATCCTTCTGCTCTCTGCGGCGACTCTTTGCTCAAGCGGGGTGAGGTCCTCCTCAAAGAAGAAGACCATTACTTTCGAGCTTCCCAACACCATGTCTGCCTATGACACCTTTCCAGGTGTTTGTAATCGGTACTAATTCTGGCATTAAAGTCACCAAGAAGAACAATCTTCTCTGTTTGAGTGATCTTGGACAAAGTTTGGTTTAATAAGCTGTAGAAGCTGTCTTTGACATCATCATGTCTTTGCATGGTTGGGGCATATGTACTGATAAAATTAACCCAGCGATTCAATGCTAAAGATACACGACGAGTCATTAGCCGCTCACTAATTCCAACAGATGATTCAGGGAGCTAATGTACTATTTAATTCTTGATGGCGAGGCCTACTCCATGTATCCAAATCTTATTTTCTGGAAGTCCTTTCCAATAGAATGTGTATTCCTTACCGGATTCTGTGAGTGAGCCTTCATCAGTTAACCTTGTCTCACTGAGAGCTGCAGTATCTATGTTACACCAGTTCAACTCAGCAGCAGCAAGTGCTGTTCTGCAATTTGGAGGCTGTGAATCATCAGGGGTAGCTGAGTCTTGAAGGGTTCTGACATTCCATGATGCTATTAGAAGTGAAACTTGTTTCTCTTCGTTTCGACTGCTCGAAGGGGATGCCATGCCAGGTGCAGTTACCAGACCAGGGGAGTGGAAGCATTCAATGTTTAGGCCAGCTTTTCTAGGCCCTTCCTCAAGTGAGGTGAGCAGTGCTGTCCTAAAAAGGGCTGCTCAGCCACCAGAGCAGCTGCCGAAGAGGACTGATGTTTTCAGGGTCAGTCATCACGATCAGAGGTGCGAGAACACCACACAACCCGAGATGCTGCAGAGGTATGCCAATCTTCCTGTCTATTGGAAGTCGCCTTGCATAAACCTTCCCCTGTGGCTCTGCCCCTTTCACCAGGAGAATATGTTGTTGAGGACTTAATAACCCAGACCAGGAGGACATGTTAAACTCCACATCACTGGGTCTTTGCATGAACTTAGCTACTGCTAGGGCAGCACCCACCTGACAAAGTGGAGTAGACCAAAAGATCCTCAAATGCTAGACACCATGCCGAGATACAAAGGAATTCAGGAACAAATGAGAAAGAAAGCAATTAAGATTGGTCAGTCTGGAAAAGGTTATAAAGCCATTTCTAAAGCTTTGTGACTCCAGCGAACCACAGTGTGAGCCATTATCCACAAATGGCGAAAACATGGAACAGTGGTGAACCTTCCCAGGAGTGGCCGGTCGACCAAAATTACCCCAAGAGCACAGCGATTACTCATCCAAGAGGTCACAAAAGACCCCACAACAACATCCAAAGAGCTGCAGGCCTTCCTTGCCTCAGTTAAGGTCAGTGTTCGTGACTCCACCATAAGAAAGAGACTGGGCTCATCTCAGTTTTGCAGAAAACATCCTGATGATCCCCAAGACCTTTGGGAAATACTATGTGAACTGCTGAGACAAAAGTTAAAATTTTTGGAAGGTGTTTGTCCCATTACATCTGGCATAAAAGTAACACCACATTTCAGAAAAAGAACATCATACCAACTGTAAAACATGGTGGTGGTAGTGTGATGGTTCCAGGACCTGGAAGACTTGCTGTGATAAATGGAACAATGAATTCTGCTATCTTCCAAAAAATCCTGAAAGAGAATGTTTGGCCATCTGTTTGTGACCTCAAGCTGAAACGAACTTGGTTTTTGCAGCAGGACAATGATCCAAAACACACCAGCAAGTACACCTCTGAATGGCTGAAGAAAAACAAAATGAAGACTTTGGCCTAGTCCTGACCTGAATCCTATTCGACCTGCTGCGACATGACCTTAAAAAGGCAGTTCATGCTTGAAAACCCTCCTATGTGGCTGAATTACAACAATTCTGTAAAGATGAGTGGGACAAAAACATTCCTTCGCATGGCTGAAATAGACTCATTGCAAGTTATTCCACATGCTTGATTGCAGTTGTTGTTGCTGCTAAGGGTGGCCTAACCAGTTATTAGGTTTAGGAGGCAATCAGTTTTTTACACAGGGCCATGTAGGTCTGGATATTTTTTCTCCCTTAATAATAAAAACCTTCAGAGTAGACATGACAACTGACAAAGACACATTTATAACACTTAAAGATCACAAGCCTAACTTCACTAACAAACCGACCTGCAGACTAATCTACCCCACCAAATCAGAAATAGGAAAAATCAGCAAACAGATCCTCGACTGCATCAACAAAAACATCACAGAAAAGCTGCAACAGATAAACAAAACTCGAACTTCATCTGCTTCGACATCGAAGAGTTCTACCCATCCGTCAGCTAAAATCGCCTCAATAGAACACTTGACTTCACTTCCACTTATGACAGCATAACTAACAATGAAAGGAACATAATAACACATGCTAGAAATTTCATACTAATCCACAAATACCAACCCTGGCAATAGAAAGGCAACACAAAATTTGATGTGGCAATGGAAAGCTACAACGGCGACGAGAAGTGTGAGCTCATAGAATGTTTCCTCCTGTCCCAGCTACAACACCTTAAAATGAATGTAGGACTAACCCATCACTAACACAACAGAAAATATCAAGAAAAAATGCCAGATCTTCAATAACAACGGACTACAGTTTACCATTAAAGACATTAAACAAATTACTTTCTAGGCGCCACTTTTAATTTGGATAAAATCACCTATCTGCCCTTCACAAAGCCCAACACCACACTTCAATATGTGCACCACGAGAGCAGTCACCCACCCATCACCATAAAGAAGATTCCCGCCGGCATCAACAAACGTAAGGATTGTCATCCTTATCATCTGACAATGCATCATCATGTGATCAAGAAGCCCCTCCCTACCAGAAAGCTCTCGACGAAAGTGGATACAGATACACCCTGCGATACGAACTGACTGCAACTACCAAACGAAAAACCCACAGTGCAGCAACATCCTCTGGTACAATCCTCCTTTCAGCAAGAACATAAGCACCAACATTTGACACAAATTCCTCGCTATAACACACTTCCCCAAAGATCACAAGCGCCGAAAAATCTTCAACTGTAATACATCACTAAACAAATTATTGACAACCACAACAAACACATCCTAAATCCACCCAAACAAGCCGACAACAATGCCGCTACATCTAAAGAAATCAAGACATGCAACTGCCATCAAAATAATACCTGCCTGCTTGACGGTAAATGCCTGCAATCATAAGTCATTTACCAAGCCAAGGTCACGTGCAGAGATAACAACACTACGGAAACATACATCGGACTCACAGAAAATGACTTCAAAACAAGATATTGAAATCACACCACCCCATTCCAACACGCTAAGCACAGAAACAGCACCGAACTGGCACATCCTGTCATCGCCCTCACCATATAACAGCTCAAGCAAAAAATGCAACTTCTGCCTTAAAGAAAAGTACTTAATCATATGCTGACCCGAACTATCCACACTTAACAAACGTAACGAACTCTTGTCTTCCTGCCACCACAGAAACAAAGCCCTTCTAACCAACACCTAAACCAAATTAGATTAGAACTGTCAGATTTCACGCTGCATGAATTAAAGTATACCATGTAAATTATACTGACTGTGTATAAACATTGGTAATGAATGTTCTTTAATAAATTCCCTGATGAGTGGGCAACCACAAAACAGGCTTGTCAGGAATATATTATATATATTCACATATATATATATATATATAAAATATTCTTTATTTTCTATTCTTTATT
>JBCNYG010104163.1:0-13348 GCA_039654305.1 Porochilus rendahli | reverse complement strand
CCTGCGATGGCCTGGCGAGCTGTCCAGGGTGTACCCCGCCCTCGCCCAGAGTCGGCTGAGATGGGCGCCAGCCTTCCGCGACCTAATTAAGATTAAGCGGGTCAAACAATAAATGAATGAATAATAATAACAATAATAATAATAATAATAATAACAACAATAATTTTAATGATAATAATAAAAAGAAGAAAAATAATATAAATAATATACTTTTTTCAGAAGAATATCTAAACCTGAGTCCATAATATACGTATTTAGTGAACTCCATGGTACAAAGCACGAATGACATTCAACAGACATTAATATGTTCTACTAGATTTTAAAAACAGCTTAAATAGAAATCATGAATTGCTCCTGTGTGTAAGCGAGCATGACCATGAGCACTGAATCACACCTTAGGTGTGCATAAATCACACCTAAGTACTACCACACAGTGGCTTGCAAAGTATTCGTCCGCTTGGCATTTTCCCCTTTATTTTGTTGCCTTTCAAACTGTAATCTAAATCGAATCTAAATTCTTCTTGTATTTGATGTAACCCAAAATAGTAATGAAAATAGTAACACTATTATATAAAAAATAATAATAAAATAAAATAAATTAAAATGGTCTGTGGCACCATCGCAGGATGAATATGTTTATGGCAAGCGTTTTTATTTGATTAATGTACAGATCACATGTGATGTGCAAATGCAATAAACTAACATTGTGTTGAGGTTTCCTGGTTCAACGCACGATTCATACATCCTGAGCAACAGCACGGTTGGAAACTACAAGCTGGCACTGTGCGCTAGGGGTGGTAGATTTCAACCACATAAAAGTGGAAAGGACACAGAATTCTCTTATTCACCAATGCATTTATTGAGTCACTGATATTTGTGAGAACACCTAAAAGTTGGGTGGGCCTCAGCAGCTGGTGGTTCGGGTGCACTGATGCAGGGGATGGTGGAGGAATCCCACGTTTCTGTGACGCCAGTGTTGATGTGGATGGTGGAGGAATCCCCCGAGGCTGTGGCTGCGTGTCCTCTATCTCATTGTCTGTTTTCAAAAATAATAAATCGTACTTAAACATCAGTCAAAGTCTTGGATATCCTCTTTCTTGTACTGGCATGTTTAAATTTGTCACACCAAATAGCATAGGACAGCGTGCCAAACAGTACATCTTAGCTCGCCTCCACTTCGGTAAGAAGTTTCACTTTTTTTCCCATCATACTCAGATTGTGAGGGCTTTCTTATCCTGCGAAGAGGGGAATGTCCAGAGCAGGGTTCATTTAAATATAGTTTGCATACTTAAATGAGGCCGTGGACGGGGACGGGTCGGGTACTCCAACATGTGCGCTTAATTCCACGTCGATTTGGATGTTCAAAGGAAATGTGCTTGGATCCATGCGTACACACAGATTCATACATCCGGATTTTCTGGATTTAAGCGTACACCATTTTTTAGTAGGAATTCCATGCAAGTCTTTGTACCTTTGGCCGCTAGTGATACCAATTATCTTCAGAAATCACAGATTAGACAATAAGATCCACCTCTAAATGCCTAATGATATCAGTATGTATAGACCTGTTCAGAGAGGCCCCAGAGCCTGCAAAACCACTAATCAAGAGTCATTGTGACACCATGTGACACCATGAGCACCTATGCTTTCTAAATAGTAAGTAGTGGAGAAGTACAAATCAGTGTTGGGATAAAAAAAAAATCAGTCCAAAACCTTTAAAATCCTAAAGGGCACCTTTAAATTAATCATCACAAAATAGAAAAACAATATGGCAGCACAAAACCTGCCTAGAAAGTGCCATCCACCAAAACCTTCGGACTGGGCAAGATGGGCATTAACCCTGAAGGAGCGGAAAAGCTTTACACCGGAGACCGTTATATCTGTCCATACGTCACAGAGCTGGACTTTATGGGAGAAAAAAGGTATGTTTAGAGTTTGTTCAGCCTTGGCTGAGATAGGCTCCAGCCTCCCTGAGACCCTAGGAAGATTAAGCAGTTTAGCAAATGAATGAATAAATAAATTAAAGTTTGGTGAATGCCGCATGTTTATACGGTTCGTACATGAGGTTTAGTACCAGATTTGTTAGTACGTGTGGTTCTTACACGAGACCCCTTGCCTGGTGTACAGCTCTAAGCATTTATCGTACAACTGTATGAATCATTAAACCACCAATTCAACAGCCCAGTGAATCAGATTACTTTACTCTCATGCCCTTTTTGACACTTTTTTTATAAGAACCACCCTCATCACCCTTGTTATACGTAACTAATTCCATTCTCGTAGTCCTGTGGTTCCACATAGCCCTGTCTGAATGTGAGTAGAACACCTGTCTCCCATCCATAGTAAGGTTGTTCAGCTGTTCATATTTTATGGTGGGTTCTGACAGTGCTTACGCCCTGCACTCTATCTTTCCCTGCTCTTTCACAACATATCAAATATCCCTCCATCAATACTTATTCACTCCTCCCTGTCATCATGAACCTTGGAATTTGTGATGTTATGCACCCTTCACTTAATATTTATTTTAGTCCAGTGATCATGCTAGATTCGTGGCCATCATGCTGACAAGGTTTTCGACAACACTGCTGTACCTGGACTCATGGGAACTGCATAAATTAAAACTAGTGAACTCTGACCCAGGAAGGATCAATCCATTTGTAATGTACTCTGTGCTGTGTGTAAGAGCAGGAGCTAAGGGACTGAGGTTGGATTACACACTTGTATGGGTCAATAGGTCATGACTAAAAATGTATTACTTATGTAGGTTACACAGGACGGATATACGGCACTGATCTCCTGTCCTTTAATGACTGTGTGATTGTTCTGGGCTTTTATATTCGTGTTATTGTTTAAAAATTAGGAGTAAATCCTACTAGAGTCGCAGGTATGCTGAAAGCCTATCCCAACTGACACTGGGCGAAGACGTGGCACACCCTGAACAGCTCGCCAGACCATCACAGGGTCACATAACCATTCACACTCACACCTTGGCGCAATTTGGAATATCCGTTTAGCCTAATGTGCTTGTCTGTGTGAAAAATTTGAAGTACCCGGAGAAAACCCATGCAATCATACAGAGAACATCTGTAACAAACTTCACACAAAAACTCCCAAGCCTGAGACTTGAACCCATAACCATAACCAGGCTGAGATGCAGACGTGCTAAGCACTATGCCACAGTGCTGCCTTATTTTTAAATTAGATATAAAAATTAACCCTACCGCCATGCTCACAGAAATGTAAGATGGTCTATTTCCCCAAATATCAAAATTAGGTTAAAATACGTCCTCATTGACCATGGCATGGTTGTTGGTGCCAGACAATCTAATTTCAAAGACCATTTCTTGGTCTAGAAATCAAACTGAATAGAATTGAATTAAAGTATTTTGCATATTTTTGTGAAAAGAGGTTTATAAATAAATAAAAAAGTCACAATTATAAATATTGCTTCTGTGTGATTTTGAAAATATATTGGTAAAAATGTGGGGTGTAATACTGATGCGATACAAGTGTAATATTGGTGTATATTAGGCCATGTGCTATTTAAAAAAAAAAAAAAATCACCACATTTACTGCAACACGAATGTAAAGGGAAATGAAGTGCAATCAATCTGCTGGATCAGGGTAAGGGAGATGATGATGAGGATGAAGATGATAACGGTGATGAACATGATGATAATGATCAATTATCACAATGGTCTATAGCCAAAATGCTTCTGAAATAGACCAAATAGCCACTTGGACTTAAAATGATGTTTAAAATGGTTATTGGTTCTAGTTTTTGCGAGATGGTACCGGGTCAGCGTACACCACCCTGAGTTAGGAATCATGAAGGATGGGTGAGTTCTAAAGGGAAGGAATCTGAATTTAAACCAGAAGTCACTAAATATATCTAGGAATAAACTTCAGGTGAAAAGGTTCAATGCAAAACATTTAGTTCAGGTGCAGTAGGTCATGGGTTCAAAGCCTGGACATGGTGGGAGTTTGACATGCACGGAACTCTCCGTCTATAATTGCAGTGTTTTATTAAGAACTATTTGTGGAAATATGACATAAATATGATAAAATCATCAATTACTGGGTTTAAAAATTACTTTTATTCTTTTTTTAAGGCAAAACAATAAATGATGCAGTCTAAAGCCAGCATTGCATCATAAATGATATGGATTGTAATTAATTGTCCCTATAAGTCATGAATGATGCAACGTTAACTCCAATAAGTTCCATCACCGTGCTGAACAGACTGTTCTATATCAACTCTCGAAACCACAGACATGTAGTTTCATGTTATATATAATTACGTAGAAGTCAAATGTGAAAAACTTAAATATCTTGACAACAGAAGCCAGTCAGACATTTTTATTGTCATATGTGAATTCAGGATTCCAAAATTCCATCATTAAAACAGTTTATTTCTGAAGCCGAACAACTTTTAAATGTTTGCATTCCATTATGATCCAGGCAAACCAATGTCTACAGTTTACTAAAAAAGATGCAAAAATTAAACAAATCAATCAAATAATGACCTAGACAGCAAAATTGCTAAAAGCAGCCAAAAGAAAATACATATTCGGCTATATGGGCTGCAGCAAGGGTGTGCAATCTTATCCGCAAAGGCAGGGTGGGTGCAGGTTTTCACTTCAACCAAGCAGAAGCCACACCTTCCACCTGTTTCAATCACTGGCCTCAAAATAAATAAATAAATAAATAAATAAATAAATAATAGACTAGATTGTTCATTAGTGTTCCAGTTTTGATGCTGGATGGCAGCCATCTTGTTGAGACCACTTTACTGATGAAAGTTTTACTCAAACAGAATGAAAAGATGGGTAAAAGTAAATAATTACATTCAAGATAGTCATTTAAATTCTAATTCTTTTTTTAGTTTGTTTTCAACTGTTCTATTTTGAGATCTTAAAGCAGGGTGGTCTCACCAAGATGGCTGCCGCCCAGCTTCCAAATTGAAACACTAATGAACAATCTAGGGTTTTTTTTTGTTTCTTTTAGATCAGTGATCGAAACAGGTGGAAGGTGTGGCTACTGCTTGGGTGAACTGAAAACCTGCACCCACACCGGCTCTTTGTGGCAAAGATTGGACATCCCTGGGCTACAGTAAGAACACTACAGTATGAGCAGACAGCTACAGCAGCAGTATATCACAACACCTCCCACTCCTGTAAGCCAAGAACAGGAATCCGAGGCTACACGGTGAACAGGCTCACGAAATCTGGACAGTTGGAAAGAAGGAAAAAAAAAACACCCAACCAATGCAAAAAGAAACACAAAAAAAAACAACAAAAAAAAAACAACAATCGCCTTACAGCAAGAAGGTCCTGGGTTCAAGTCTCAGACTCAGTGTGGGTGTTTCTGTGAGGAGTTTAGTGCCCATATTCTCCCTGTACTTGTGTGGGTTCCTCCTAGTACTCCGGTTTCCTCCCACAGTCCAAAGACATTTGCATGAGGACTAACACACACACCACCGCTCACATCCGCACCCGGGGCAATTTGGAACAACCAGTTAGGGCTTAAGCGGTTTGGAAAATGAATGAATGAATGAACTGTCCAGTCTTAGTGAACCTCTGCTTGTTCTCGGCTGACACGAGTGAAACTTAATGTGGTGTTCTGCTCTTGCGCTGTTCTCTTCCACACCACATTCACTGTAAAGGTTTTTTTAACCAAAAAAACAAACAAACATTTATTCATTCATTCATTTATTCATTTCTGAAGCGCTTATTCCTAATTAGGGTCGCGGGAGGCTGGTGCCCATCTCAGCCGATGGCCGAGTACACCCTGAACAGCTCGCCAGGCCATCGCAGAACAAACAAAAAAACAAACAAAAAAACAAAACAAAAACAAACAAACAAAAAAAAAACGAAACCCCCACCCCTGTTGAATCTTTATTCGGTTTCAGTTCTACACCTGGTCAATATTTATCACATCTTTGATCAGGTTGCCCTGCACTCTCATTTGCATGGCAGTTTGAGGGGAAAATAAAGGAAATATTAAGGAGGTGGGCCTAGTAGGCAGCAATTAGGAGGTAGCTGATCTCTAAAAGATATTACATTTTAATACGTATGAGTCGATTCTATTATTCAATATGGCAAGGCATTAGCATGAACTACCTTTATAATGAATGTGGAGTGTTTTATTGGTAGTTTAATTTTACGGATACTCATTCATCACCTGGATGATAAATAATCTTTTAAAATCAATTCAAATGTTTTGGCGAGGGTGTCTGTATGGAGTTTCTTCCTGTGCATGTATGGGTTTTCTCCGGGTATTTTGGTTTCCTCCAACCATCCGAAGACATGCACATCTGGCTAACTGGCTGTTTCAAATTGCCGTCGTCTAGCCTAATGTGCATGTCTCTGGACTGTGGGAGGACCCGGAGGAAGCTCACTCGAGCACACAGAGAACATGCGAATGCCATACAGAAATGCCCTCACCAAGGCCGGATTTCGAACCGGGACCTTCTTGCCATGAGCTAGACATGCTAACCACTGCACCACCATGCTGCCCCTGGTAACAGGTATACGTGAGATAAAGTTTGATAAGACTGAATGTTAATAAGAGAGAAAGAACATTGCAAATTAGCTTAGCTGACCCCTTGTGTTGTCTGGTAACTGACTTCCCAAACAAAAGTGATGAACATGTCATTTATATTTTCTCTGACCATGCAGTAGTTTTAATCTCATCCTTCTCCATCCAGCAGTGCACTGGGGGAAGCGGGTCTCACTTTGCTGCTCTGTGCATGGGATGCTTTGTTGCCTAGAGACTCGGTAATCAAATATTCTGAAGCTTTGTAATGCCCATGTGGACTAAATCTCTTCTGGTCTTGCTATCAGTCTTCTACACAAAAGAACAACATACAATGCAAAGTTCACGAGCAGTCACTCAAACGGCTTTCTATTTACTGCCTGCTAAGCTGCTGGATTCCACAGCCATAACTTCCTGGAAACAGAGACGTAAACACAATTTTAATGGCCACACTTTTTAGCTCGGACACCTTTTTTTAGTATCTGCCCTGTTCCTTATTCAAGTTTCTTTAGTGCCAAGTAAAGATTGTGAGTCATTCTGGATAGGACTTTAAAATTCCTTCCTCACAATGTTAGCAGCTCATTATAGGCCTGGATAATTGGTTAGATTTACACTCATTTATTGAAGGGCTTCATTTCAGTAGAGTCACAGGGAGGCTGGAGCCTATCTCAGCCGACACTGGGCAAAGGCAGGATATACCCTGAACAGCCCATCGCAGGACCAACACACAACTATTCACGCTCACACCTAGTGGAACAGTTAAATAACTTGTCTTTGGACTGTGGGAGGAAACCAGAGTACCTAGAGGAAACCCACGCAAGCATGCCGAGAACAGGATTCGGAACCAGAACCTTCTTGCTGTATGTAGGACGTGCTAATTTCGACACCACCAAATCTATTCATTCATTCATTTTCCGAACCGCGTAAACCTAATTTGGGTCGTAGGGAGGCTGGCGCCCATCTCAACCGACTTTGGTCAAGGCGGTGTACACCCTGTAAGGCTCACCAGGGCAAAACATATACATCCGTTCAGACTCACTCTCACACCTTGGAACAACTTGGAACAGCCAACCAACCAACTGTGCATGTTTCTGAACCATGGAAGGAAACCAGAGTACCCAGAGGGAACCCTGACAAGCACGGGGAGAACATGCAAACTCCACACAGAACACCCCAGGCAGGGGAATCGAACCCAGGACCTCTTTATTGTGAGACAAATGTGCTAACCACTACACCACCAAATCCAGTCCCCTAAAAATATTATAATATTACGTTATAAAGTGATGGGGTGGAGTCAGATGGTTATGAGCATAAGCTTAGTTTTATTCCCAAGTTTAATTCAAAGAATAAGACATCGTGTCTCTGCCAAAATATCATGGGTGCACCTCATCCATGTCATCAGATGCATCATTCATACATACAGGGCATGCGACATACAGGGCAGCTCACTCACGATTGCTTTCATAATGATCCATTTTTTATTCCTATTTATTGTATTTAATTTCATCAGAATACATCAATACACGCTTCTAGTTTCTGTTTATCGCCCATTATTCTTTCCTGATCTAAACTTTCCCTTCAAAACTTCTTTATGACTGCATCCAATGATACAGATGTTTCTCACAGCAGGATATAGAATCCTTCAACTCAGACACACAGAGAGGGAAAGAGAGAGAGAAAGAGAGAGAAAGAGAGAGAGAGAGAGAGAGAGAGCGAGAAAATGTGCCAACTAGTTAACTGGACAAGAGCAAAAGATAAACATTCCTGGACCGATCAAATTCCTCAGCGTTTTATTCTCCAGGTTGTTCGAAGTTCCAACTTGAAAGTATTAATGACACAATTAATTATGTTACTGCCCCAAACTCACAGGATGTGTTGGGTGATCATTTTTAAGCCTCTCTCTCTCTTTCTCTCTCTCTCTCTCTCTCTCTCTCACTCTCCTTCTCTCTTCCCCTCTACCCCCCTTTCTCTATCTCTCCATCCCTCTTTCTCTGCTCCCCTCCCTACTTCTCTCTCTCTCCCCCCTTCTCTCTTCCTCTCTTTTTCTCTCTCTCTCCCCCTCCATCTTTCTTTCCATCTCCCCCTCTGTCTTTCTCTCTCTTTCCCCCTATTTCTCTCTCTTTCTCTCTCTCCATCTCTTATCTCTGTCTCTTGCTCTATTATCCTCTCCCTCCCTCTTTCTTGCACTCCCTCTCTCCTGCTCTCTTTCTCTCTCTCTCTCTCTCTCTCTTTCCTTCTGTGAATTGTGGCGTGTGAGACGTGACAGCTGGCTCTGGTGGCAGCCAGACGACATCACCGTCGGATTTAAGCATCACAGGAAGTGGCAGCTGTGTTATGAATATGTCTGTCTCCCTGCATGACATCTTTTTTTTGTCCATACGGACCTGCCACTGTTACACACAACAGCACAGCACCTGTGTTTTCTTTTACTTCTTGAGAGGAAAAGATTGGGGTTTTATATCCTGAAATTACAAATTAAATATGTAATAAAATCATGAAATATATACTCTATCTCAATGCACATGATATAAATGTATTTTTTAATCAATTTATAAAGCTAGGTAGGAGTGGCAAAATGGCATCTGTGTTATAAGATCAGGGTGACTCAATAAAACCTCTCACATTTAAAAGGTAAATTTCAAAAACATAATAAAAAATGTTGCTAGTTTTTTTTTTCACCCATGAAACTCCATTTTGTAGAGTTTTTATTCATGATGATTTAAAGATGATCCTCGACGGGTCGTGTCGGGTGGAATAACAACCTTAAGGGCTTCAAGAGTTTGGGTTGGATGTGTCTACACTCGTGATTTAAGGTAGCACCACAGAAAAAATCACAAGGGGCGTGGTCAGGGGAACGATCCACCAAACATCACCACGCAGCGAGATCACCCGATCCGCAAACGTCTCCCTCAGCACCTCCAATGATCTTCCAGCTGTGTGTGATTTTGCTCCATTTTACTGAAACCACACATCGAGCTGTTCAGGATCAAGGTGTTTAAGTCGTTGCATTCGGTGTAATAATCAGAACTTACTGTAGCAGTTACTCCACTTTCACCACAAGTTTCAAGTGTGCATGTAATATATAATATCAGTTGTACAAAAAATATGAATATGCTCCATCACTGAGATGGATGAAGGATCACCCTCTCCTTAAAACACCTGTAAACTCCATCACCTTCTTCATTGCACTCCAAGCTAACTGGCTTCCACCTGTAACTAACTGTAATCTGATGAGTTCAAAATAAAAAGCTAATCCTTAAGCATTTGGTGTTTGAATTGCATTGATCTGAATGCCTTTATTTTCACTGTAAATACTGTAAAATTAGGAGTCAATGTCATTTTGTGGAGATCTTCCCTGTCTGCTGCTGAGCACCTAGCATACCGCAGTGCTGGCTCTGTAGAAGGACACCAGCAGTCTCTCACTCAATCTGTTCTTCCTGAGTATCCTCAGGAAGTGTAGGCACCGCTGGGCTGTTTAAACATCAGCTGTGGTGTTTGTTGACAATGAAAGGCAATCGGTGATGTACATGCCAAGGAGCTTGTAGTACTGAACTCTTGGAACACATTTGAATAAAAGTGGTTGAAGGTCTGTGTTGTGTTTCCTAAAGTCAACTATTAGTTCTCAGTTGTAGTTTTCAGTGACAGATTGTTTATCGAGCACCATTTTGACAGTCTCTGCACCTCCTCCTTGTAGCCAGATTCATCTCTACCTGAGATGAGCCCCCCATGGTGATAACATCTGCAAACTTGAAGATGGAGTTAGTGGGAAACTCTGGAGAACAGTACATGAGGGGACTTAACACACAGCCCTGTGGTGCTCCAGTGATAAGGGAGATGGTGAAAGAAAAGCAAGCGCCGACTCTGACAGTCTGTGTGGGGTTTGTCAAAAACTCCTTTATTCATCTGCAGATGTGTGACATGCAGTTTGTTAATTTGGTTTTCAGAAATGATGGTATTAAAAGAACAGCATCCTGACATAACTGAATCTTTGTTCCTGATTGCTTATTGCAAAGTGACCTGTACAGTATGCCAATTATATGAAACAAAAGAGGAATGTGTTTAAGCACCAGTCTTTCACAATATTTCATAATGAGGGAAGTCAGACCCACTAGTTGGTAGACTGTGAGGGTAATTATTTGAGGATGGTTTGTGAACAGGTACAATGATGGCTGATCTCAGAAGAGGAAGGACGGTAGCGTGTGCGAGAGAATAAAGAACTGATAATCAAATTAGTTTTTAGAGGCTAGTTTAGCAGCTCTGTTATCTCTTCTCAGATTAGCTCTTGCAGCCTAGGAAGTGTAACAGGCAGACAATCAACTATGGGTGGCAAGGCAATCGATTTGAACAGGCACAAGTCATGAAAAGGATATAAAACAACTTAAAGGCTGCAGCAATCCCTAGCGTTTTTATTTTCAGATGAGTGTAAAATCTAACTGTGTGGCCCCAGTGCCAAATGGCATCATATGGCAGACGGCCAATACAGCTTACCATCAAACGAAAGCATCCCGAAAGTAAAGCCTGGAGGTGGTACCTTCACTTGTGAAAGTTTCTACATGGCACTTGTCAATATAGAAGGAAACAGATCTTAATGTGAATATGGTTCACCTTCTAATATGATCATGATCAAACTGACCACACAGTGGCTAAAGGAGTAAAACGTGAATGTCCTTGCATAGCCTATTCAGAGTCCAGACTTAAACCTTATTGAAAATCTGTGGAATAACCTGTCTCCAGCAAATCCAACAAAGGGCGTTATTCTGACTGAGCTTCAAGAGTTTCGTAAAGAAAAGTCTAAGTCTAGATGTGTGTAGTTGGTAGAGAAAAATCCTTACAGGCTGCAATCAAAAGAAGAAGGTGGTTCCACAAAGTACGGATACATTAAGGAGATCTTTTATCCATCTCTGTTATTTTGGAACTTTTGGAACCGTCGCTATTATACCTTGCCTAGCAGATACAATCCTGCACTCTTAACCTTTTGATGGATTCCTTTTAGCCTTGATAACAGTGCAGCATTGTCTCCACAAACATCACATTTCTTTCCATCCAGAGTCGGCTTCATATTTCACTAACATCTTAAAGTCTTTTCCAGCGCAGTAAGGTTTAGGGTCAGGAATCCTCAATGATTCCTCATTCTCCCTGAACCTCTCTTTCACTACTCAAGCCCCAATTTTATATCTGTGTAAACAGGGAAGAAAAAGTCCCCTGATGGGATAACCTGGTCATTCAGAACATTCCGCTCATCAGCTGACCTTATTGTACTGTAACCAACAATGCCATGGTGATTACTATAATCACGGCTAAAAAATCATTCATTCATTCATTTTCCAAGCCGCTTAATCCTAATCAGGGTCATGGGGAGGCTAGAGCCCATCTCAGCCGGCACTAGGCAAAGGCGGGGTACACCCTGAACAGCTCACCAGGCCATTGTAGGGCAAAACACATACAACCATTCACACTTACACTCACACCTAGGGGTGATTTGAAACAGTCTATCGGTCTACTATGCATGTTTTTGGACTGTGGGAGGAAACCAGAGTACCGGGAGAAAATCTACACAAGCACAGGGGGAATATGCAAACTCCACCAAAACCAGCCCAAACCCAGGCATTCTTGCTAAGAAGTGGACATATTAACCACTGCGCCCCTGTGCCGGCTCGGCTAAAAAAGTGGGGGAACAAAATATTAGAGTGCAGGACTTTTTTGCCAGGCTGTGCATCTTTCACTAGGCTGTTGCACTTAATAAACACAGCTGGACATTACTTTTGGGTTTGTATGTATGTTTTTGTGTATATATGACATAGAATGAGAGATGCTTGCTCTCTACCCATAAGATTTATTTTTTTGGAACTATTCATCCAGAAGGTGCATACAGCATGGGCAGGGCAGCTCCGAACTTTTCAGCTGTATTCGTGCAAATCACTGCCCTAATTTTTAATTACCTATCTGCACTTGCACACTGGGTTTTAGATCATGACCAGATGCTGCATCCATGCAATACTAAAATACACGATCCAAATTTTATATCACTACTTTCAGAGGCTGTGTGTAAGTGAGGGATCATCTAAGGAATTTTAAAAAAACTGTTGACACCAAGTACTGGTGTCTGAGCCACATATGGGGCAGCATGGTGGTATAGAGGTTCAAGTCCTAGGCTCGGCTAATTCACTGTTTCAAATTGCCCCTAAGTGTGAGTGTAAAAGGTTGTGTGTCTGAGTTGGCCCTGCGAGTATCCCGCATTCGCCCAGTGTTGGCTGAGATGGGCTCAGCTTCCCCGTGGCCCTAATAGGATTAGGTGGTTCGGCAATTAAGTGAGAGAATGGGTGAGTGTGTCGTATATGGACGCATTTTTTTCATGAGTGTCTTTGTTAAAGTTTCGTGAACTACAGTAAAGGACCCCTGAATCAAATGGCCGCTGGTAGGAAAGTCGAAGGACATACTCATTTGTTGCTATCATTTTAAAGTGTTAATGCTTTAATTTTAGACGCCAGAGTTTACAGTACCTTTTTTTCCCAAATAAACAATCTGGTTGTTATAAGTATTTCAGGACTAACGGATACATGTTTCTCATAGCTATACGGTAGCATCCATTTAAACAGGAATAAAAGCCAAATTTCAAATTCAAATTCAAATTTTATTTGTCATATACAAATTATACACAGTACAACATGTAGTGAAATGCTTAGTACGACTGTCCAAAATGTAAACAATAAACTATCAAAGCAACGAGAAGAAAAATTCATTCATTCATTTTCTGAACCACTTATTCCTAATTAGGGTCGCGGGGAGGCTGGCGCCCATCTCAGCCGACTCT
>JBCNYG010104041.1:0-13379 GCA_039654305.1 Porochilus rendahli | reverse complement strand
TATACATATACATATACATGATTATTATACACACAAAATGAACCAAGTTTTATTCAAGTATTTATTTCATGTATTATTGGATCATATTGATGAGAATAAATAAACAAACTACAATATATAGAAATAACAAAAATAACAGTCTCTTTTTTGAGGGAAAAAAGTCAATATTTATTGTGGCCACCCTTTACTTTGATTACAGCATTTTTTAGGCATCGTGTTCACATATTTTTAATTTCTTCACTCGCTGAACCATTCCATACGTGTTGTAGTTCTGCAGGCGCACAAACTGTGGTCTTCTGGTCAGGTCGTCCACAATCAAGGACCAAGAGAGGCATCCACTGCATTGTTGTTAGCTTTTAACCCAGGAGGGTCGGACTGATGGTATTTAATGCACTGGAAAGGTAAAAAACATGACCCTCACAGGGCTCGCCGGCTGGTCCGAGTGGGTGTACACACAATTAAGCAGTTAGATGATGGAGTCGAAGACGCCAAGTCATTGTGATGTTTGTTGTGTCTTTACTTCATTTCTTGGACATGCCCTCCTTACTAACAGGAACTCCGTTCTACAACCACAAACACCATTCAAGTTCCCAGAACCAAGCTTTGTAGCATGGGTTATTAGGCATTTTCTGCTGTTGCCCCAAGACTGTGGAACACCCTATCAGACCCCCTGAGAAGTCCACAGTCTTTTTAAGCAAAACTTGAAAACCTTCCTTTTTAAAAAACCTTCTGCTAAATAGTATTTTATTGACTTTTAATAATTATTATTATTATTATCACTATTATATTATTAGGGAGTTCTTGGGAGCACTGTTTGGCTTAGGAGCTCAGTCTAGAAATTTCCCAATGAAGCATCTCACAGTCCACATTTCAGCAGGCAAAGCAATAGCATATACAGTAACCTGCAAACAGTCTGATTTCAGAACGAATACCATCCACAGTGTCATTAATAAACAGAATAAACATCACTGGGCCTAGTACAGTACACTGTGGGTCACCAAAATTCACTTCAGACCTGGTGCTTTTTTCACCAGCCACTCTTTATTATCAGAGAGCAAAAGCCTTCATGACAGAGCTTTCTCATGCAACTTGATAATGCCCCAAAGGCATTCTGAAGATCTGTGAGGGTTTTGCGGTGATCAAAGTTGGACATCACATTTCAACAAACATGTATTCCAGCAATATAGAGAACATGTTTGTCACAGGTCTATGCTTTTTTAATGCTTTAGGGTGTATTTTACAATTACATTTATGGCCTTTGGCACATACCCTTATCCAGAGCGACTCACATTTTATACAGCCGGGCAGATAAGGGTTTTTCTCAAGGGCCTAACAGTGGCATATTGGTGTTTCTGGGTCTTGAACTCCCAGACTTATAACCCATAGCTTTACCCACTGAGCAATCACTGTCAATTTTGACACGGCCTGCTGCTTTTGTTGTCTTTAAGCCATCCAGCGACTTATACACACTCAGAAAAAAGTAATTGACACAGAAATTTCAAACAGTGCTAGCAACCAATGAAATGCCATATGAATCAATTTATATAGAATTACTGAATGAGACACAGCCAGAGAGGAGTTTCCTGTTGAGTTCATAGCTGTCCCAAATTACACATTATTAATAGTCACCTGTAGAAAAAAATAAACCACAGGGTTTCAGATGCCCCGATATATAAAAAGTGTCCTTTAAACAAACTCAAGGTGACCCATATACAGTCCCACCCTATTCGCCCCTGGGGGGGACCCATACACCAAATTTGAACACCCGAATGGTGTTTCGTTGTTGGACTTCTGTGCTCATCATGGTTTGTCCATCACGAACACCATATTCGAACATAAGGGTGTCCATAAGTGAACATGGCACCAGGACACCCTAGGCCGCCATTTAATGATCGACTTTGTAGTCATGTCATCAAACTTGGGGCCGCATGTTCTGGACACTCGGGTGAAGATAGGAGCTGAGTTGTCAACCGATCACCACCTGGTGGTGAGCTGGCTTAGAGGATAGGGGAGGCAGCCCTCCAGACCTGGGAGACCAAAGCGTGTAGTTAGGGTCTCCTGGGAACGTTTGGCGGAGTCTCCTGTCAAAAGTGCCTTCAACTCCCACCTCCAGCAGAACTACCACCACATCCCAATGGAGGCTGGGGACATAGAGTCTGAATGGCCCATGTTCCAGTCTGAAAGGCTCCATTATTGGGGCAGCATCCCAGAGCTGTTGCCAGAAGGTCATCGGTGCCTGTTGTGGAGGCAACCCACGAACCAGGTGGTGGACACCTGCAGTGAAGGGAGCTGTCAAGGTGAAGAAGGAGGCCTGTCAGGTCCTTTTGGCCTGTGGGACTCCCGAGGCAGCAGACAGGTACCAACAGGCCAAACATGCTGCAGCCCGGGCTGTTGCTGATGCAAAATCTCGAGTTTGGGAAGAGTTTGTGAGGGCCTAGAAAAAGTCGGTTGGCCTCGAAAAGGTTTTGGACCACAATATGGTGCCTCAGGAGAGGGAAGCAGTACTCCACAAACATTATTTACAGTGGAAGTGGAGAGCTGCTCACCTCAACTGGGGATGTTGTCGGGAGGTGGAAGGGACCGGGGACCGCCTCAATCCCACCAACTGGACTGAGGTCACGGAGGTAGTTAAAAAGCTCCTTGGTGGCCGGGCTCAGGGGGTTGATGAGATCTGCCCTGAATACCTCAAGGCTCTGGATGTGTTAGGACTGTCTTGGTTGACACGTTTCTACAACATCACATGGTCATGTGGTACAATGGTACACAGGGTAGTTCCTCGTTTTAAGAAAGGATCACACTCCTCAGCCTACCCGGGAAAGTCTATTCAGGAGTATTGGAGAGGAGGATCCTGTCAATAGCTTCAGGAGGATTCAGGAGGAATTAAGTAGTTTTCGTCCCGGCAGCAGCACTCTTGACCAGCTCTACACGCTCTCCTGGAGGGGGCATAGGAGTTTGCCCAACCAGTCCACCTGTGCTTTGTGGATTAGGAAAAGGCTTTCGACCATGTCCCTCGGGCTATCTTGTGGGGTATGCTCTGGGAATATGGAATACCAGACCCATTGCTATGGGCCGTTTGGTCTCTGTATTCCCTTAGAGATAGGGTTAGAAGCTCTGTCATCCAGGAGGAACTCGGAGTAGAACCGCTGCTTCTTCACGTTGAGAGGAGCCAGTTGAGGTGGCTTGGGCATTTGATTAGAATGCTTTTCAAACGCCTCCCTGGTGTGGTGTTTCGGGCATGTCCAACCGGGAAGAGACCCCGGGGGTTAATCCAGAACACTATGAGGGACTATGTCTCTTGGCTGGTCTGGGATTGCCTCGGCGGGAGGAAGTGGCTTGGGAGAGGGATGTCTGGACCTTACTGCTTAGGCTGCTGCCCCTGCAAACTGACCCCGGAAGAAGCAGAAGAAGATGAATGAATGAATGAAAGAATGAGTGTAGAAAATGCCATAGGACTTTTAGGAGAAAAAGTGATAGGAAGAGGCACAAATGTATCTCAGACAGGCAGAAATCTATCAGTGAACAACATGGAGCGCTTCAAGTTCAAGAGTCATGGCAGGATGGCTGATTATAACTGTAGACTGCACCATGCTGAGACTTAGCTGAGCTCCCCTCACCAGTGGGGGTTTGTGTGGCCGGTAACAGCAGCAAATAGGTAGAAGAAGGTAGAATAATAGGAAGAACAAGCTCTTCAGGGTGCACCCTGCCTTTGGCCAGTCTCGACTGAGATAGACTCCAGTTTCCCTGCTGCCTATAAGAAATAAGTAGTTTGGTAGATGAGTGAGTGAGTATTAATGGAGGCACTTAAATTGATTAGATGTTAATCCCATCTCTTATCCCACAGTGAGTTCTTCAGAAATGGTGGAGCAGCATCTCTTTGTACTCCTGCTTTTCACAGGTGAGAGAAAAATAAAGTCTGTAAAGCAATCTGTAATTCTTCCTAAACAATTGAGATAAAGATAAAGATACATTTACACAATTAACACGTTTCATATAATTTTTCTCTGAGTACCAAAATTACAAATTAAATCCACAGTCAAAACAAGAGAGTACACATGCTGAACTCTAAAATCTTCCTCTACAGGAGTCCTTCCCCTCGTCCTGTCTGTCCCTCGTAAGTACCATCTGATCCAGCAGGAGAAAACATGGGATGAAGCTCGGGCGTACTGCCGCTCCACATACACTGACCTCGCCACCATTGCCAGTTATGACGACATGACCAAACTTCAGGTAGAAGCACAGGCACATCAGTTTAGTTCCAGCGCTTGGATTGGACTGTACACGAACATAAACAGCTGGTACTGGTCTTTCAACAACGAGCCACTGGAAGGTTTTACATCCTGGTCAATGGCGGACACTGACAACAAGAATGGTTATGAACAGTGTGGTTGTATATGGGGGAACAACTGGAGTGATTTACCTTGTAATTGGAAAAATAGATTTTTGTGTTTTGATGGTGAGTAAGAGTGTTATTATACACTATTTGTAATATATATTGCACTTTTTATAAAAAAAAAGGAAAAAAGAAATATATATATATTTATAAATATTTATATATGAGGTCCAAAATGAATATGAAATATACTAAAGGTACTGCATATACTATATTATACTGTATGTACTAAATATTATATTTAAAATAATAATTTTGTCCTTTAAACTTTATCTAAAATCCTCCATTTGCAGCTGTTATAGCCTTGCAGACCATTGTTATTCTAGCAGTCAATTTGTGGAGGTAAAATGACCCCATTCTCCCTGAAGCACTTCTCACAAGTTGGACTGGATTGATGGGCACCTTTTCCATACTATATGGGCAAACTGCATTGATAGCCTTTCTTGTTAAAGACCCTTTTTACCCTGAACAAATCTCCCACTTTACGACCACCAAAGCACCCCAGACCATCATTCCCTCCACTCCATGCTTGACAGATGGCGGCAAGCACTCCTCCTTGTTTCATCTGTTGTGCGCCTTATATTCTTCCTTGTGGCCAAAACTTTCAAACTTACCCCAAACACCAATCTATAGAACCTCCCCAACCCTTTCCCTGTCCAGTGTCTGTGTTCTCTCGCCTTGCTTTTATTGATCAATCTCAGATATAACTTTTTTGACAACTCTATCCAGAAGCCCTCCTGTCCTGTTTCTCAGTAGTGCACTGGGTCCTCAGACTTCTCTTTCTATCCTGTTTAGTGCCGGTGTGTGCTCTTCTGTGAGGGGGTACTTCACACCATTGTATGAGATCTTCAGTGTCTTGGCAATTGGAACAGCCTTCATTTCTTAAAACAAATATAGACTGATAAATTTCAGAATAATGTTCTTTATAATCAAATCCATAAATATTATGAAAAAATTTTCCTAATGGACAGAAAGTTCAATTTCTTGAAAACTTCAGGCCCTTTGAACTTTAACTAATTCAGCAAACATCAGTTGCCTTATAACAGGTTTTATTTTAAACAGTCCTCTTGACAGTCCGAAGACGACTGCCAAAGAGCCCAGGATTACATGCTGTTTATTTCTAGCTTTTGCTGCTAAATTATACAACCACACTGTTGGCTGTGGCAAGAGGCAAGTTGTCGGCTGACTGGGTATTGAATGCAGTGTCATCGGTGAAGGGGAACTCCTGCAAGCATTTCAGCTGATCTTTGGTGTTTGCACCTAGTTAGGAAAGGTTGAAGAGCTTGCTGTCTGAGCTGTTTCGGTGGTGGGTGCCTGCTGATCTGAATGCATGCTTCAGCAGGACTGTGGCTGAACAGAGTGCAGCCAGACCCCGAGTCTCCATCAAACCATAACAGAGACGGACTGTGTCGTTATTCTAATTCATCTTAAAAACTACGATTAAACTTTTACTTTTAAACTTTTTTGCTCTGGCATTGAGAGCCTCCTGACCTACTGCTGTACAGTGTGATTCAGCAGCTGTACTGCAGAGGCCAAGACACATGTAATCCATTTTTAAAATGTAAGCTATTTTATAGGGCAGCTCGTTCATCAAATGGTCAGAAAACGGTGTTATCAACCCTACGGTGAGAAATCTGCACCACCTGTAGGTTTAAATGGTCATGGGGTTCTAGCTGTGTGTTGTACAGGCTCTGTATGGTGTATGGTGTACGGTGACAGTTGCAAGAAATATGATGTCGAGTTGATGCTGGAGCAGACATTGCTAGCTATGAGTGCTAATGGAGCTTTTGAGGGAGACATCAGGTGAAACTACATCTTTTGTACAAACAGTTGTTTCATTGATAGTTTTCCTTTCATGACCGAGCTCACCTATGTGTACCAAGGGTGTTTAATACCTATATTTTATGTATATTTAGTTAATCAAGCACTTTAAATTTTTTAAAACAAATTTTGCTAATTAGATTTTACTAATTTTACTAATTACTTTGACCCAGAATTTGATGGTACATGATTGCGGTAAGACTTTTGTCCAGCCTAGAGTGGATATGTTCGTCTTCTATTAGCTGTGTAAATTAACAATTTCCTGTTGGTTTCACAAAACAATCTGTATACCTGAAGGATTAATGGAAGGCAGAGTTGCTGAAAATCGGTTAATAGCTTAGAAAGACTTTAGTCAATGACTGTATATGTGTTCGCATGCAGTATATAGGATATATGTATGTTTATGCACCTATATGTGTTCATGTATACATGTGTATATGTGTGTATGTAGGTATTTGCACATGTATAGCTTAGTGTGGTTACTTAGTTGTTTTTTGTGCCCTTTTTTAAATAATTGCTGCTAAATAGATTTTCATTGTTCATGCAACAGTTTACAATAAAGATCTCTTTATCTTATCTCATCTTACATAACATTATCAAACCATCTCACAGGAGATTCTCTATCCTGCATCATCCAGTAACTAAAATCATGGTGTGTTCTTCAGATCACACAGAAACTGAAGGATCAAGGACTGTCTGCCAACGTCACCGTGAAATGGAGAAAGCAACCAGATGGACTGGTGTTCCACAAGGAGAAGGAGAAAAACATTCTCATTGTGAATAACACTAGGGGGTCATGTGATCCTGAAATCTCATAGAGTGTATTTACGGTAGTGCACCAATTACTTTTAGTTTTAGGAACAAGTGTTTGTAATATCTTTACTTTATTAGTTTCAGGACTGGCTGATGTGAGATTTTGGGAGTGGGGCTTTAAGTAAGATTTAACTAAGATTATTTGGGATCTAGTTAAGATTAAGTTAAGACTAATTTAATTTTACTTAAATTTTAGTTAATAATTACTTAAAACTTATTAAAAATGTATTTAAGATTTATTTAGAGTTGAATTAATATGTCAGCCTCAGCTGGCTTCTCTTTATATGGAGGAACAGCGGTTCTACTCTGAGTTCCTCCTGGACGAATAAACTTGTCACTCTATTTCTGAAGAGCTCTGCCACCCTGTGAGGGAAGCTCATTTTAGCCGCATGTATCACAGTCTTTTTCTTTTGGTCACTACCCAAATCTCGTGACTGTAGGTGAAGGTAGTAATGTAAATCGACTGGTTAATTGAGAGCTTTGGCTTCCAGCTAAGCTCCCCCTTCATGATAGTTTGAACACACCCTCCGGTCCCCTTTTTAAAAAGGGGAACTCCCACTCTGTTGATACCTGTCCACTGCCTTGGGAGTTCTACAGGCCAAAAGGTTCAGAACCACCTGGTTCGGGGGCTGCTCCATGACCTTCTGGCCACAGCTCCGGGCTGCCGCTTCAATAGTGGAGACCCGGAACATGGCCCATTTTGACTCTATGCCTTCACTGGGCTGTGGTCTGATGACACAACTACAAAGTCGATCATTGAACTGCGGCCTATTGTGTCCTGATGCCAAGTGCACTTATGGACACCCTTATGTTCAAACATGGTGTTCATGATGGACAAACCATGATGAGTAAAACAGTCCAACAACTGAACACCATTTGGATTCAGAGGCCATACCTACCAATCACACCCTTCCGGGTCACACTGTCATTGTCCACAACTGGTAATGCTGTCCCTTCCTGTTTGGTAGCGTTACGTAATA
The DNA here is from genome assembly GCA_039654305.1 of Porochilus rendahli. NCBI lineage: Eukaryota > Metazoa > Chordata > Actinopteri > Siluriformes > Plotosidae > Porochilus > Porochilus rendahli. The sequence continues at coordinate 5,375 of JBCNYG010104041.1, read as the reverse complement.
AAAGGAGGATTAACTAGCGGGTGGTAAATGGAAATAAATCCAATACGCAGAAAAATGTTCCTTGTTTTATTATTGAATTTAAGATTTGCATGCTGTACTGGTTTTATTATATTTTATAAAACTTTATCAGGTTCTATTTTTACACTCGGGCAGGAAACATCATGCTGTATTCCAGTACATACCGTCTCTGTAAGTAAGCTGAACAGCCCTCTGTATGATTTAGAATATTGATCTGGTTTTATTTATTTGTGTCTGAGTGTCCTGAGACCATCAGAGAGATCCAGAAATGTTAACAGCTCTGACAGACTTCACTACTTTACTGCTTTTTTACGATGTTCTTCATGAAAATAGAAATGAATAGATGTTAATAGAGGTGTAGATGTTAGAAAAGATGTAAAAGCTCTTTAATAAAGGACAATAGAATCCTTCTCAGTCTCATTTCTTTTCTACACCTCGTCAGTGAGTAAAGTGTGTACAACAGTGACAGGATCTTCGTATCCCCAATGGAAACATATCTTGGGTGTTTGTATCTACGATCTGGTTCTTTCGGTCACTGCACCAATTTAATGACTGTAGGTGAGCGTTGGAGCATAGATGGACCCATTAAATTAAAAGTTTTGCCTTTAGACTCAGCTCCCCCTCCACCACAAGGGTATAGCTCCATCATTACTGCTGGCGGCCACCAGGAGCGCATCATGTGAGGGTCATTTGCGGTCTTGTGTTTATGTCTGTGGTAAAGAGCTGGTCCACTGTTCCAACACACGGATGAAAGCCACACTGCTCCTCCTGAATCAGAGGTTCAGCAGTTGGTTGTTACATATGACCTCTCACACAAGGATTCATGATGAATGATGATGACTGGGCTTTTTGCACCTTACTCGTGAACTGCTTTTAATGATGACAACAAACCTACAGACTGCTTCACCGAGCACTGTATTTATATATGTATATTTTTATTGTTTACTGTTTCCACTGTAAATTAAATTTGTTGTTTAAATTATTTTTGAGATTCAACTACCTGTTTTTATTACTTACATTTTAACAGTTAGGTCACCTTTACCCTGATTCACAGCTATCAAAGTGATTCAGCTCATCAATAATTAATTTATTAATGACGTTCACACACTATATGTTAGTTAACGTTTTTATGGTGCATATCTCCTACGGATTTTACCAATAGCAGCACTACTGTGGTGCCATGCTGTTACTGATCGTACTGTGTACGATGGGTTACTGAGCCGAAGGTCAGCGGTTCAATCCCCACCATCACCACTGTTGGGCCCTTGAGCAAGGCCCTTAACGCTCAATTGTATGAAATGATAATTGTAAGTCGCTCTGGATAAGAGCGTCTGCCAAATGCTGTAAATGTACTGTAATTATGAAAAAAAGCATTGGTGGAAGTTTGTGAAGGTGAATTAGCAATCAATAACAATATTACACAACAATATAAATATAAATAACAATATAAATTATAGAAATATTTTACATATTTCAGAACCTAGGATGATGTTCATGCAGTCTTCCTCTTCTACAACCAGATGAATGGCATCAAATCTGCTGCTCTGTGACCTCTCCCCTCTGCTGGTGCTCTCCTCAGTGGATACCTTTTCAATATACAGTACAAGCATGTTAGGTACGAGTATGGCTTCGCTAATGGAACACTAGTTTCTGTGAATGTCCGTACAGAAACATCCTCTAAATATATCACTTTGGACCTGGGATTTAGGATTTCACACATGATACAGAAACTGCGAGCAGACTGAACAAATTTTAATCTGTTCCACGTTCATCTGTCCCGAAACTACGTCTTTTCCAAAAACCTTGCAGTTGGACACCATGAAACTCACAAAATTTTTGAGCAGACTAAAGCTTTCCAATTTTAATGCACACATCGTTAGACCATTTTGAGGAATGGCTCTGACTCTCTAATGGCATGATTTAGTTCTTGTTTTATTTAACTTAACAACATTTAGACTAGGTGTCTAGTGTGTGGTTCCATTAGCCACGCCATACATGTGTATTACCAGAAAATAATAATGTGGTAAATCTAAATAGTAATACATTTCTGACAATGAGTGACAATCACTACAGTGTTACCTGTACCTAATATAAATAAAATAATCACATGGTCTTAAGAGTGTGCAGTGTGTAGAGTGTGCAAAGTGTAAAGTGTGTAAAGAAAGTGTACATAGAGTGTACAGAAGGTAGTGCAGAGCGTAAAGTGAGTCTACAGAGTGTAAAGAGAGTGTAAATAGAGTACAGAAGGTATGCAGAGTTTGAAGTGAGTGTGGAGAGTGTAATGAGACTACAATAAGTGTACAGAGGGTATAGGAGAGTGTAAAGTGAGTGTACAGTGTGTAACATGATTGTACAGAGTGTAAAGGCAGTGCACAGTGTGTAAAGTGTGTATACAGAGTGTACAGAGAAGGTACAGTGTGTAAAGAGAGTGTACAGAGTATAAGGTGAGTGTACAGAGTGTAAAGGGAGTGTAAATTTAGAGTACAGATGGTATAGGAGTGTAGACTGAGTGTACAGAGTGTAAAGAAAGTGTATATAGAGTCTAAAGAGTGTACAAAGTGAGTGTATAAAAAGAGTACAGAGAGCGTACTGAGGGTATAAGAGAGTGTAAAGAGTGTTCAGAGGGTAAAGAGAGTGTAAAGTGAGTGTAAAGGAAGTGTAAATACAGTACAGTAGGTGTACAGATGGTATAGGAGAGTGTAAAGTGAGTGTGCAGAGCATAAAGAGAGTGTACAGAGTGTAAAGAGAGTGTACAGAGTGTAAAGTGAGTGTAAATAGAGTGTACAGCAGATATAGGAGAGTGTAAAGTGAGTTTACAGAGTATCCAGGGAGTGTACAGTGTGTGTAAAGTGAATGTATATTGTGTAAAGAGTGCGTAAATTGAGTGCACAGAAGGTATTGGAGAGCGCAAAATGAGTGTACAAAGTGTAAAGAGAGTCTACAGTGTGTAAGGAGAGTGTAAATAGGGTGTACAGAGGGTACAGGAGAGTGTAAAGTGAGTGTACAGAGTGTAACATGTTCTGCATTTTAATAGCAGAGCAAATGATAGAGGTTTTCACTGCATGAGTGAGTAGGGTGGAGAGAAGAAGAGAGAGCAACAGAAAGAGTTCATCACATATTAAAAACTTTCTATCTGTTAATAAACAAACTCGAAGTAGTAGGTCTGTGATGTTTAATGAATCGCTGGTGATCACGATCTGTATTATCGCCCAGACAGCGTTGAGGGCGTAGTTTAAGGTCTCATTAGACATTAACAAATAAAGGGCCCATTAATTTGATTTATCCATCAACTACTACAAGTACTGGTACTGTTTATGTAATATTACATGAGCAGCACTGCTACAGTTCAAAGGTTAATGCTGGGTCTAAAAATCCCTTATTTTAAAGTTTGGGTCGTTTGCAGGGGTCGTCTCGTTACATCATGCACGAGAAAATACCTACAAAACACATCCTGTGTGTACCTCCTGGGTCCGATTTTTAATGTAGATCCGGCAAAAACATACATACACCGACTGCTTCATGCCTGTATGGGAATATTGTTCTTGTGTGTCTGAGTGAGAGTGTGTGCGTGAGTATGTGTGAGTAAGTGTATGTATGTGCATGTGTGAGAGTGTATGTAAGAGTGTATGTGTGAGAGTGTATGTGTGCGTGAGTGTATGCGTATGTGTGAGAGTGTACGTAAGAGTGTATGTGTGAGTGTATGCGTATGTGTGAGAGTGTACGTAAGAGTGTATGTGTGAGTGTATGCGTATGTGTGAGAGTGTATGTGAGAATGCTAAAAAAAATGTGGATTTTTAGACAAATTGTGAAAGCCGTATTCCGTGTGCACTCTCGCACACTCTCACACACTGTGCATAATGAGTCCCAGGTTTAAACCTTCTATCTGAATAAAAGAGTGATAGAGCAATAAAATATTCCTGATTTTCCAGCACATTTAAAAGAACACCGGGTGTTGAATTGAATCTCCTGCTGTGCTGAATTTCAGGAACTGAACGCTTCTAAACATGACCTTGGTGATAATATTGTATGTTATCGTGTGTTTACTCTGTACAGCCAACAGCGTGGAGCAGCTGCAGTGTTCCGGGACCGCAGGGTGTGCTCGGAGTGGAGACACCCGGCTGAAGGTGGCAGTGTGACCCACTGCAGGAGGAACCGAGCTGCCCGGGGCTGCAGCTACAATGAGCCGCTTACTGTTCCGCTCGGCTGCGGGCTGGTGGTCTTCATCCTCCCCTCATCCTCTTCCACACCCCCGGGAGAGTCTCTCCAAAGCCGCCTTTCCCAGAAGAATGGTTCAGTACCTGACGGAGGAGAGAGGCCGCCGGAACTCCCCCGACTACCGGATGTATTTCAGTAAGTTACCTCAAATTAGCCGCAAGCTAACGGCGCTAGCTCATTTACTCGGGAAGTTTACGCGCGTGCTGTAGGTTGGGGACAAGACAGGTTAGAAATCAGCACATTTTGACTTTTTTTCATATTTAATAAATTACGCTCTCATATGACGTTTAAGAGTTAATTTCTGCTGATGTAAACAACATTGTCTTCACTTCGCACACAGGTCCGCTTCCGCGCATGCGCATTACGAGAACAGTGGTTAACGCATGCCACTAGTGTTTCATTTAAGCTTGACTTCTCCAGGACAGTAGCATGCAACTAGTACCACTGCATATGGTTGAACATGTTAAATTAAAGTTACATAAATGACTTTATGCTGTAATTAAATCTACATGAGGCTGCTTTGTACATTCCTTCATTTCGAAAAGCTGTGTGCAGATCACGTTAGGATCCACATGCCTACAACATAACTGAAACTTCCACATGGATTCATGTGTAGAATGAGGATGGGGTGGAACAGCTGTGCTACGTTCAGATAAATCCCACGTCATCGGCCAGAATGAGTGTCCTCCCTGTGTGGTCTCTGTCCTCCCTGTGTGGTCTCTGTCCTCTGTGTGTCCTCTGTGTGTCCTCTGTGTGTCCTCTGTGTGTCCTCTGTGTGTCCGCTCTCTCTGAGTGTTCGCTCTCTCTGAGTGTTCGCTCTCTCTGAGTGTTCGCTCTCTCTGAGTGTTCGCTCTCTCTGAGTGTCCTCTCTCTGTGTTCTTTCTGTGTGTCTTCAGCAGTGCAGCACTAAATTTAGAATTACTTTTCAGAGTCATTTTTGTAATTGAACAGCATGGATTGCCAGTAAGAATCACAACCGAGGCTTCAGTACATCAGGCACTCTGCACAGACTGCCATCAAACTTAATCACAATTTAGACAAGAACGTGTTCTGATATCCTACCTGTGAAAATGCTGTATTTTGAAGCACATTCCATGTCCAGAGGAATGACTTTGCACTTTCAAGTGTCTATAATATCACAC
>JBCNYG010103926.1:0-13416 GCA_039654305.1 Porochilus rendahli | reverse complement strand
ATACACACATATATATTTACATACAACATAAAGATCAAATTCAAAAATAATAACAACAGAGAGCTAGGACCAAGGTTTTTGTCCTAGCCACGTAAAGTGCAAAGTGCGCAACAGTGCAAAGAACCATGCAGCACAACAACAGTAAAAATGAAAAAAAACAATACAAGAATAATACAAAGCCCAAAGAAAGAAAAATATGAGATTGAATAAAAAAATGAAATGATGTACAGAGTAGTAGCAGATGAGGTAGTGCAAATAGAATATAGGCATAGACATAAATATAAACATATCAGCGTAATGAAATAATGACAGGGTTGAGGTAGTGCGATTAATAGTGAACAATGTAAGTTATGTGTGACACAGCCTGTTTGTGAGGGCCCGAATGCTCCAGTACCTCTTTCCAGATGGCAGTTGGGTGAAGAGTGTGTGTGAGGGGTGTGTCGGGTCATCCACAATGCTGTTAGCTTTGCGGAATCAGTGGTCGTGTAAATGTCCGTGAGAGAAGAGAGACTCTAATGATCTTTTCATCATGTTTCATCAAGTTCACAAAAAACTTCATCAAACGCCTCCTGTGTGTGGTTATTTATGATTGTGTGTGTTGACCATGTCATATAAATATCACTTCACATCCAGTAATGTCAAAACATACTGTCCTCAAACAGTCCTTGAGGGTAATATTTGGGGTTCCTACTTTTTCTCTGGCGAATGCTGTTTAAAAAAATAATTTAATTAAAAAATGCATAATCTAGGGCGGCATGGTGGCGTAGTGGTTAGCACGTCCGCCTCACGGTTTCGTCCCACAGTCCAAAGACATGCACAGTAGGCTAATTGGCTGTTCCAAATCACCCCTAGGTGTTAGTGTGAGTGCGAATGGTTGTGTGACTGATGGCCCTGCGAAGGCCTGGGGAGCTGTCCAGGGTGTACCCCACCCTCACCCTCACCCAGAGTTGCCTGAGATAGGCGCCAGCCTCCCCGCGACCCTAATTAGGAATAAGCGGTTCAGAAAATGAATGAATGAATGAATGATTATCAAGAGAAGTTTTTACCCATAAAACCTCCCCTTGGAAAAGCAAATTTGTTCAGCATAACACTGCAACCAGACTGTCATTTTGCTTGCTATGATGCTGGACAGGACAGGTAAAAAAAATAAAAATAAATGAAGGTTATATGTTTACTAATTTCAAATATGTATCCCATGTATTTATTTCATTCAGTACTTTGTGTTTATTAGCCCACGGTCAGATACTGCACCATATAAAATCATCAACTTGTTCATCTTAGTTATCATCACAAGAGTTTAAAAAGCTTTAGAAACACTTTAAAAGGCAAAATAAGATACAGAAGCATACACATTAATCTAATACTAAATAATAATGTGGTCCTACTAAAATAAATGGCCCCATTTAGGCCTTGTGAGACACTTTAAACAGACGTTTCAGCACAAGAACTGCCTTGGGGTGGAAAATATTGGCCTAAAATGGTTAAATTACTTATGTTTTGGTACATCCATGTTCAGAAAAACAAATGGTTTCAATTAGGTTAAGTACAGTGTATCTAACACACTTAGAGCCCAAGCTGTAACACTATAGTTTTTGAAGTTACTGCCTTTTTCCTTGGTTTGATGGCACATTTTTGGTAAGTAATACAGAGCAAGAGTACCCTGCAAAATAGGGGTAAAATATCAAATTAAATATGAGGATTGATATGTATAAAGAATAATCTAATAGTCAAATAATCTATCTACAACTACATAGGCTGGATGACAGGATAACTTTTAAATAATTTTTCTTTGCACTGTGTAGTTACTGCCTTTTTGCTTTGTAGGGCAGAGTACCCCACCTCCATCTTGCTGGAGTCTGAATTGAAGTGGAGCTCTGTGTCCATTACTGATCCAGCCACGGGCCCATCCATCTGGTCCGTCAAGAGTCACTCTCATCTCATAAGTCCACAAAACCTTTTAAAAATCTGTCTTCAGATATTTCTTGGCCAATTCCATTCAGAGGTGGTCGGGTTTCAGCCTTTCTTACCTAGGCTCATTTCATAGGGTGTTTATCTCCTTAGGCCACACCCTCCCTCGTTACACAAATACACGTCAATTGATATGCATTAAATCCAATAAGCATTCAAGTTTATACAGTTGGAATTGGAAATTATGGATAAAATGTTATGGTCAAAATAATCACTTGCCTAATAATTGTGCACACAGTGTATTTTTATATCTGTGTTAGTACCCATCCAGCTCCTTTTTCATAATTTATGTAGGTTTCAGTAATAATGTTAAATGGTTGTAAAAACTGGTGTAATAAATCCTTTATTTTATTAAAGTTAGTATACAGACTTCTACTATCAAAGTGGATAACTAATATTTTATTCTTTGAGTCAATGTTCTGAATGTATTACTATTTACTGTGGTAGCATCAGTGATTTATGTTGGTGTGTAAAAATAAATGGGTCAATGTCCCATATATTGTAGATTATAATCTGTGTATTCAAATGTTTTTAGTTCCATCTAGTTGCAATTACAGACTCCTTGGGTGATGCGGTTATCCCTGGATGGAACTGAGTGTGTTCGGGAATTTGTCATGATTGTGTGTAGTTGTTACCTTGCGGTTCAGGTCCTGTTGATTATTGGTATTTTTCCAGTTCCTCGATATTCCTGATATCTAGTGTTTTGGCCTCCTTGACTCTCCTCTGTGGAGATTCCGATCCCTTATCTGGCAAAAAATGTCCTAGCAGCACAAGGCAGTGTTGGGTAACATGAGAAACATTTAGAAGTGATTTTGCTAACTCTTAAGTCATTGTCTCCATTCCCAGTGGTTTACATACATACTCCCCTGCAGTCTCTAGTTCCTGCTCTGACTGAGACTTTGCCCAACTACACCGAGCCTCGCTTGCCCATGCCACAGGGATATAATGGCAACCCTGGTGGCTGCTGAGGGTTTTTGAATCAGTGTGCTTTAACATTTTAATTACAACCACTGTCCTTTTCCACAGAGTGGTCCCTGGTGGTGTATGTCATCACACTCCTTACGGACAAGGCTCTGGCATGGGCCACACCTCTCCACGAACAGAATAGTCCCATCTGCCAGTCCTTTCATCAGTTCTCCAAGGAGATGAGGTGGGACTTGATCAATCAGCCAGTGGGCGTGAGGCTGCCAACCAACTCCTTCATCTCCATCAGGATGATGGTCCTCAAAGTGCAGCTGATTATGCAATTTGATTCTGGACCATGGCTCTTCAGAGTGGCTGGAATATGGAGGCCCAAATCACAGTTTTTTTTACAATGGACTTTCTGAACCCATTAAGAATCAATTGGCTGGCAGGGATCAAGCAGAGGATCTAGAGACTTTGATTACTTGAATAATTGGTATAGATAACTGTTTATGGGAATGCAGAAGGGAGCTTTCCTGGTAGGATGACCCCTATTGTAAATATGTGGAGGACACAAGTCCTTCTTCACAGCCCCAGTTAACAGAGTTAGAGCCTATGCAGTTGGGAGTTACAAGGTTGTCTAGAGCTGAAAGGAGTCGACATATGCAATTACCGTGTTGCCTCTAGTGTGGCAAGCAAGGACACTTTCGAAATAAATTCCCTAAATTGGTGGGGAAACACAAGCCCCACTCAGCTTTAGGAGTGCTGTGACAGGGTTGCCATTTTCTTCTGGTCTGTCTGCTGCAGGGCTCTTTGTGCAGGTGGTCATATCCAGTGGGTAATGGGAGCACTGCCTTCAGGCCTTTGTGGATTGTGGTGCTGCAGGTAATTATGGATTTATCTTATCAGTCTCTGGGTCTGCCTTTTATCCCTCTTGATTCCCCTCTATCAATAACAGTTCTTGATGGGAACCCCCTAGGGGAGAGACATGTCTCTAAGGTAACTAAGCCACTACTTACCACTATAAACACTCATCATGAGGAACTTTCTTGTCATCTGATTCATTCCTGAGTTTCCAGTGTCCTAGGCTTTCCATGGCTCTCTCAACATAACCCTCACATAAAATGGAATCTGGAACTATTCTGGAGTGGGGAACACTGTGCCAGACATCTTCCCTCCTTTCAAGGCCTTCGCCCCAGCGATCCCTTGAGTCTCCAGACTTGTCTCAAGCTCCCCCAAGTACATGGACCTTAAGGAGGTATTCAGTAAGGAAAAGGCTTCTGTTTTGCCTCCTGACAGACCATTTGATTGTGCCATTGACCTGCAACCTGACTCCTTGTGACTCAAGGGACAAGCCTTCTCACAGACAGCTCCAGAATGGGTGGGCTTGGACAACTACATCAAGCACCTAGCCTCTGGATTCATCCGTCCATCATCATCTCATGCAGGAGCTGGAATCTTCTTTGTGAGGAAAAAATACAGGGACTAAGACTGTGTGTAGACTACTGGACCTTAAACAAAATTACCGTCAGGTATCAATACCCTCTTCCTCTAATGTCCTCTGCCTTTGAACTTTTCCAGGGGGTGTCCATCTTCATGAAACTGGACTTTCACAATTCTTACCACCTGGTCAGGATCCAGAGGGGTGACAAATGGAAGACTGCATTGAACACTCCCAATGGTCACTATGAGTACTAGGTAATGCCCTTCAGGTTGACCAATGTTCCAGTGATGTTCTAATCCCTGATCAATGAGGCCCTCCGGGATATACTAAACACATTTGTGTTTGTGTAACTCTCCTGTTACTAGGGAAAAGTTATGAATAAACCTAAATGTGTGGGCCAAAGGTTTGGCTACTTACAGGAGAAGTGAAAAGAATGAGACTCGAACAAATACTTGAATTTGTTAAATTTCAGGCCTGTATTATTTTTTAAGGATAATTGTAAATAAAATAATAACAAAATAAAATAAATAAAAGCAATCAATTGAAATAAAAATTTTCTTTGGTACCAATAGTTCTTCAGTAATCACCTCTCTTTCACAGTTCAGGAGTTACTATACAAAATCTCCCTTGAGTGCACCTTCTAAACAGATCAAGCTTTAATCCAAATTAAAATGTAAAGTGCAAATTGACCTTCACAATGTATGGATCACAACATTTCCTTACAACAGAACCCTTGATATAACAGGAAACAAAGTTTCCACTAGCCCGCACCAAGTCCACTTTCTGTGAATGTAAAGTCTGCAAAAGTCCTTAAAAGTCCTAAAAAGTTCCAAACAAAGTGTCCAAAAGTCCCAGTTGTATTGTGCGTGTTTAGAAAAGGGCAGCAAGTGTAATGTGGCAGGGAAGGGTCTTTTGTTGCAGCTGTCCTACCACACTGCACCGTGCAGCAGAGGAAGACGTCACCAGTTCATCCGGATTGGCTCGCCATTGACTCATCAACTCATCAACTTCCGATCCACACAACAAAGGGGAAGAAGGGGGGGATACAAAAAACCTGACCTGTCAACAACAGTGTCACAAACATACTAAGTCTCTAAATTATATTCCACACTTAGTTATAAAGCACTGTAACATAAGCCATGTTCACAATTAAAACAGTGGGAATGTCATTTTCTCTTCTCAATATCATCTTTATGTATCTACATATGATTAAACCAGCAAAAATAAAATACACTCTTCAACAAAACACCATAAATCTAAACATTTGCTTCACATTAACATCACAAATGCACAAATACTGTGTGAACCGTGAACTTGTGAATTGAATTGCTCACCGATCTCACAAGACACAAAATGGCGCTGGCCTGGACCTCTGAATTTCTTAAACTAAAAGTTCAGAAAGAACCAAACTAATGAACATTTCTTGGATTTGAGTATCGGTTTTGTTACAAAAGTACGTAAACATCATTCAGCATCAAGAAAGGATCGCTAACTCTTCATTAAACATCGTGTTTTCAGCCAGCTCAAAGCTCACAGGCAGAAAGAGGGAGAGAAAGGCCCACTTCCAAGACGGAAGTAGCGGGCGGGACATTGCGCAGTTTTGCAGCAGCTCATTGGCTAAGAGCAATGTCTGTTCTTCCTTCAGAGTTGACCCTTAAATTGCTGGCAGTTTATTAGCAGAAAAGGCATAACTGCTAAAATTAGTTCTTAATTACATTTATAGAAGTCTTTGCGCTGTTTATCTTACTCATATTTTAATGTGGGTTACATTTGTATACCTGGATGATATTCTCATTTTTTTCCTTCATCCCTCCACAACTATGTGCAGCATGTCTAGAAAGTATTAAAGGGCCTATCAAGAATCAAGAAATGCCTGTTTGTTTAACTTAAGAAATGTAACTTCCATGTCTCTGAAGTGACTTTTTTAGAATTTGTAATCAAGCCAGGCAGTGTTCACATGGACTCACAGAAGATTCAGGTGGTTCGGGATTGGCCTGTCCCAACCTCCATTAAAGAGACTCAATGGTTTATTGGGTTTGCCAACTTCTACTGCAGGTTTATCCGGGGTTTTAGTACTATAGCTGCCCCCATATTGGCCCTAACTAGTAAATCTAATATCCCTTTTTACTTGGACTCTTCACTGCTTTACTTCATCTCCTATCCTGAGGCTTCCTGGTCCAGCCAACCAGTTTGTGGTGGAGGTTGATGCTTCAGATGTGAAAGCAGGAGCAGTGCTGTCCCAGAAAGGGGATGATGGGATACTTCACCCATGTGCCTTTATTTCTCAAAAGCTGTCTACGGCTGAGAGGAACTACAGCATCAGTGTTCCTGAGTTGCTTGCTGTTAAAATGGCCCTCAAGGAATGGTAACATTGGCTGGAGGGAGCCAATCAACTTTTTTTTAGTCTGGATAGATAACAAGAATCTAGAGTACATTCATTAGGCAAAACAGCTCAATTACAGACAGTTACTGTGGGCACTTTTTTGGACAGATTTAACTTTGTCCTTTCTTATTGCCCAGGAACAAAGAATCGGAAACCAGATGCTGTATCCTGTCAGTTTCAAGCAGCTATGGATGACAGGGGTCCTTAGACAATCAACTCTAACTCAAAGATTGAAGCCCCAGTGCAGTGGGAAGTGGTTGCAGAGGTACACAAGGCCCAGCAAGGAGATCCTGGTCCAGGGACTTGACCTCCAAACTGTCTGTTTGTTACCAGGTGTGTCCGGACCAAAGTCCCCCGTGGGGATACTCATCTTATTTGGTGGGCCACCCAGGGGTGTCACGGATGCTTGAGTTTCTCCAGTGGGGTTTCTGGTGGCTGGGAAAGGTAAAGGATGTGAAAGACGTTGTCGGTGCCTGTTCAGTCGGTGCCTGTAATAAGGACCACAGCTAGCCTAACATCAGGGTTTCACCCAGAGTCCACTGGTCAGTCAGAAGGGGTCAATCAGGACTTGGAGACAACACTGTGGTGTCTGGTGGACTGTAACCACAAGACTTGGTGTTCCAAACTACCATGGGCTAAATATGCGCACAACACCCTCAAGTGCATTACATTACATGTTTCCCAGTTGCACCAACTGCTCACGTCTCTGCTGGCTTCTGCCCCGTTACCCCTTCTCCTCCTAGGACCATTGTAGGTCCCTGATTAGTGTACGGTCCAGAATGTTCTGAGCTGGGACCCATGAGCGTTCCTCTGGACCATATCCTTCTCAGTATATATCCTTCTACATGTCCTTCTTGATCTCAACTTATTTCAAATGGAATACATCTATCTCACCTGTGACTGATTCAGGTAAATCTGATTATCGTAGGGTATTTGAGACATATACTCAGTTGCTAAAGGGTTTAATTTATTCATGAAGGTTTTTTTAGTCACTGCTTGAACCAGGAACTTTTCACTCTTGAATTGCCTTCAGATATAATAATTTTAATTATGCTGAAGATATAGATTACTTAGCTGATTAGAGTGTGACACTTTAAGCCTACAATATTGAACCCTTTCAAAATATTAAAATTTTCTGAGATTTTGGATTGGGGGTGTTATGGCTGTAATCCATAATCATCAAAATTATAACAAATAAAGGCTTGAAATATTTTACTTTGCAAGTAATGAGTCTCTATAATATGATAGTTTTACCATTTAAGTTGAATTACTTAAATAAATGACCTTTTGCATGATATGCAAATTTTTTGAGTTTCACCTATTTCATGCAGCATCACTAAATCACTGATTAAACTTATCCAGATGTTTGTTTCCACATACGACTCTCACTGATAGAAAGATGCCTACACAATTTCAGTTAGTCCTCTTGAGCAGGACATTAAACTACCACAGGGTGAAGTAATAAGTTACTAAGGTCATCGCTGTTTTTACATCACTCTGGCACAGTCTTTTACAATACATGTGCTAAACATACAGAAGACTTAGGAAAATTATGTTACAGATCTCCCCAATGTGTGGGACTGGGTGTGGATTAAAACTTCTTAGGCTAAGTGAGACAAGCCAGAAGGTCTTCTTACATGCTATGCCAATTGATAAATCTGTTGAACTAAGTAATTATCATCATTAGACACAGTGCTCCCAGCAAATCATCCGCTGTGAACACTGGGTGAAAAAAGCTAAAAAAGACTATTGTTACCCCATAAAATTGTGTAAAAGGAGGGGTTTTGGTAGAATTAATTAGAGTTGTATTCTGTTATTCGCACTCTGTATCACTGTGTCTATAAGACAGACATTCTATAGCTGACTACAGGAAAATTCACACTTAACATTAATTAAGTCTTTCCCAGTTCTGTGAGTAAAGATAAGCAGTCTCCACTGTATGCATAAAGCATAGGATGTAAAAGGGTAACAGTTGAATTACAGGAAGTATATTGTACCCCTCGGACACCATATTAAAACAGATGTATTGTGGCGTCAAGTGGAGGTCCAAAAAAGGTCTTCCATGGGGCCCCTAGTGGCACAAGATATGTGCATTGATGTGGCCTGTAGGCAACAGGATGAAGAAGCAGAAACAAGTAGTAAGATACGAAGATGGGGTTCACTCTGTCTGGTTCCTAGGAGAAGGTGGTTGGGACCCAGACTTGAGTGAAGCCAAGGGCCATTGATGCAAGATCACATACGTTTTATACTTTTTTGTATTAAATCAATCAATTGGGATTTGGGAACTGATACTGCTTAGTCTTTCACACATCAATGAACACGGGGAACTGGTGATGACCTACATGGATTTCTTAGTCATTTCAGGTGAAAGTTTTTCAATTTGTACTAAAAGTACCTGTCATTTTTTGCTTTAAGAGTAATGTCAAGAAAACTTAAAAAAATGCTAGATTAAACAGGCATTTCAATGGACTTTTCAACATTTCAGCTGTCTGGTTTAAAGGATTTCTCTTCTTAGGCAGTGCTAAGGCAATAATTAATTGCATCATTAAAGTGTTGACCACTTCTGGTAATATCTGTTTAAAGAAACATGAAGGTACTGGATCTATCAGATAATTGTATTTATTCATTTATTTTCTGAACAGCTTATTCCTTATTAGGTTCACAGGGAGACTGCTGCCCATCTCAGCCGACTCTGAGCGAGGGCAGAGTACACCCTAGACAGCTCGCCAGGCCATCGCAGGGCAGAAACATGCTGATGCCTATGCAGTATACACCATAGACAAAGAGACCCAGTAACCCAGTTAGCTGCACTAGGGGGACAGCAGTGACAACCCGCAGATAGTTGGGCTTGAACCCCCGACCTTGGGATCAGTAATCCACCTGTGTGCTAGATCCAGTACCTAAAGGTTTCTTTAAACAGGTACTACCAGAAGTAATCAACTGTCAAGGAGGGTTGCCCAAAGTGTGACTTGAACCTGGGTCTTCAGCACACTGAACCAATTAGTGCCCCACTCTGCTATGGAGAAGGACATAATTGCAGAGGCACTGGCACAAAGCAAGGGGTAGGGTAATTCTGGGTATTTATTCAGCAGTGCAAAAAAAACAGACAAGCTTGGCAACCTCGGGAAAAAGGAAAAGGTTCACACACACAAAAAAAACACTCAGGAAACAAACAGTCACTAAGTGACTTTACAGAGCCCAGTAGTAAAAAAAGCCTCAAACTAGACATAAACAGCAAAAGGTATCCACTGGAAGAAACAACAACAATAACAAAAAAAGACTGGAAGGCAAACTATTAAAACAGAGACCAGAAAAAAATAACAAATACAGGTTAATCCACAGAGAAACTAACAGCAGTCGATTCATTTAAACTTGAGAACACAGCAAACACAGAGCATGGGCAGGACACTTAAATACACAGACATAACATGGACCAGGTGATAACAATGGTATAAGCTCTGACATCAACACTTTATTAAATGTAATTAATTATTCCCCTAGCACTGGTTATGTACCTAAATCCTTTAAACTGGCAGTTATCAAATCTCTGATTAAAAAGCCTGACCTCGACCCATATCAGCGGTCCAACTATAGACCAATATCAAACCTCCATATATGATCTAAGAAAAAGCTGTTGTGCTGCAGTTATAATCATATCTTTGTAGGAAAACATTCATGAAATGCATCAGTCAGAATTTAGGCCTCATCATAGCACAGAGACAGCACTCGTTAAGTTAATAAATGATTTACTGGTGGCCTCTGACCACAGCTGTGTCTTTCTGCTTGTGTTACTTGTCCTTAGTGCAGCCTTTGACACTATTGATCATACAATTCTCCTTGATAGATGGTGTAAATGGTGATTCCTCTATACGTTCTACTGTTAAGTTTGGAGTTCCTCAAGGTTCTGTCTGTGGCCCACTGCTTTTTCTCTATACATGCTCCCTTTGGGTAATATTATTCAAGAACATAGTATTAGCTTTCATTGTTATGCTGATGATACAGAGTTGTATATTTCAGCAAAGCCAGATGAGAGACAACAGCGTAGTAAAGTTGAGAATTGTGTAAAGGATTGGATGCTTACTAACTTTCTGTTACTAAACTCTGATAAGACTACAATCCCTATTCGGGGTACTAACTTAACAACGGTGTCTACCACCAAATAATTATTATAAATATGTAATATATAATTATAAATATTATATTACAGGTTTGTTTTCTGCCTTAATAGTGAAACCTGGGGAATAGGCACTAATGCCTATACTAACCAATATACCCCAGCATTTTGTTTTGTCATGTTAAAAATGTGAATTCTATGCTCTATGTTGGAAAAATACATGCAGTTGTACCTTTTGTAATGTTGTACCTGTTTTCTTCAGTGCCCCATCCCCAAGAGAGTGGTAGATATACTTTTACATCAGCCCATTTACATGGATCTTTACAAACAAACAGATAAATATCAGGTGGAGAACTGGGTAATTTTTTTTTTGACAAAATATCAATCAGGGCAGCAGAGTATTCAGCGATATGCACGTCTAGGTCTTTGGTGCCAACTGCAGGTTTTCCCTTTGAAACAAGGAAACTAAGCATGTTCCATGGCATTATTGCAAAAATCTGAACTGCAGGTTAATATGTCCTGTTAGATGTGTGTGGTGATTACATCCCTGGAGCGGTGGTGTTTCTGTTTTCTTGCATTTTTTGCACTCTGTTTTCAAAGATGGGGCGGCTCCCACCAGCACTGGCTCCACCCACTCCTGCACACCTGTTCCTGATCTTCGGCAATCACCATCGGCATTTAAGCCCGGCAAGGAGGCTTCTCCAGTGCCAGTGTATTCTCGCTGCCTATGTGGTATCTTGGCTAGTTCTCATAAGGAGCCGCTAGCTTAGTGATTTATCGTTGTGCTCTTAATTTCGAATGTCTTATGGTTATCTCCTTTCTCTCCTTCCAGTGTCTGCTCGAGCCCCAGCATTTCCGCCCCATCTCTGTGACAAAAGATACACTCTCTTCCTGACTACTCGCTCAAGCACTTCCGCTTCTGCTTCTACTTCCCCAAACTGTGCCATGCCTCCTAGTATACTCTCTTTCCTGGGTAAAAACCTCCAAGACTGTGTCCAACAAATTTTTGTGTAAAGCCAGAAAGCGCACCTTTGTGCAACTGTCAAATAAATGCCTCTATGGGTTCCAACATTGGGATCAGCCATTGTGACCATAAGAATTTCCTTATTAATGCCTCTTTCTGCAATAGTGGCTCAATGGAAGGGAATTCTATCTTATCCTGTCTTTCCACGTAAAAGGGATGGGGAGCTTGTGTCTGGGTGTGGGAATGAGGCTTACCATTATCTCCCGTACGGTAAATGGCACAAATGCTGTTATCCGGCCCTTTTCTCCACGGGGACCACAGTCTATTTTACGGGTCATTCTACCACCACTGCCTACGGCCGCAGAAAAGGTTCAGCCAGGGGATTTAACGTTCCCCTGCAGTACAATGGGTACACCCTTCCATCCCCTTGGACTTCACCTGCTGGTGCTGTGGGCTGGTCTTTATTTTTGAAAAAGGGCACCACAGCTGCCCTGAATAAGATTAATGGTCTCACCCATGCTGTTTTGAATCTTGCAAAAGATACAGAGAAAGCAACTGGCCTTCTTAATGATAAATTGAAGATTCTCCATAGGACTGTTCTGCAAATATATTTAATTTTAAATATATTAACGGTGGAGAAAGGGTTTTTTTTAAATGCTTGGCCAATCATGCTGTTTTTACATCCCTGATAATTCGGACAATGTCACTGACATCCTCGTGCACATGAGAGCACATGCTCAACCCCCTCATATGGTGGATAACTTCTGGTTTGGCAAAGGTTCCAATGTCCGGTCTCTGGAAAATAAACTTGATGACCTCAGGGCCAAGGTAAAGTTCTAGAGAGACATTTGGGACTGCAATCTCCTCTGATTCACCAAGACATGGCTGAACCAAGTGGTGCCTGACCGCGCCATCCAGCCGGCCGAGTTCTTCTTGATTCACCGCATGGACAGAACAGAGGACTCAGGAAAGTCCAGGGGAGGTGGCGTGTGTTTAATGGTGAACAGTAGCTGGAGCAACAGCGCGAGCATTGTTCCTCTCACCCACTCCTGCACACCCAACCTGGGGCCTCACGTACAAAGGGTGGTACGCACAAAAACGTTGTGTACGTCCTTTTTCAGAGCAGAGTTCAGATGTATCAAGAGTGAAAATTCAGTGGAAATGTGCGGTGCCTCACGCAAATTTTATGGCTGGCGTACACATGTTTCTGGAGCTGTTGGTGTTTTGGCGACACTTAGAGGTAATGCTGAGAAACTGTTTATAATGGGAACATTAGTCTTCAGAGTAAATTAAAGTGCAATTTGCAGCGAGAGCCAGGTTTCATAATGTAATCAGCGCTGTCGACTGCACACACATTGCTATAAAATAGCCATCACAGTATGAATTTATGTCAACAGGAAGCATTTTCATTCGATAACTGTACAGATCACATGTGATGCATAAATGCAATGAACTAACATTGTGGTGCGGTTTCCTGATTCTATGCACGATTCATACACCCTGAGTAACAGCATGGTTGGGAACCGACTATAAACTGGCTCTATGCGTAATGGGTAGATTCAACCATTCACCAATGCATTTACTGAGTCACTGATATTTGTGAGGATGCCTATGAGCAGGCGGTCATTTATGCCACCGAT